>CAMZMU010000057.1:16514763-16616571 GCA_947311845.1 Poa pratensis
CTAGCACATGATTTAATCCTGTCTCTACGAAGGGCCTATCTTTTACTTTATGTTGAGTCAGTTTACCTACTCCTTTCTATCTTAGAAGCAAACACTTGTGTCAACTTTGTGTGCATTGATTCTTACATTTTACTTATTGCACTTGTTATATTGCTTTATGTTGACAACTATCCATGAGATATACATGTTACAAGTTGAAAGCAATTGCTGAAACTTAATCATCCTTTGTGTTGCTTCAATGCCTTTTACTTTGAATCTATTGCTTTATGAGTTACCTCTTATGCAAAACTTTTTGATACTTGTCTTGAAAGTACTATTCATGAAAAGTTTTTGCTTATATGATTCATTGTTTACTCTTTATCTATTTGTTAGCAAACTATAGATCATTGCTTTGAGTCACTTCATTCATGACATGAGCCTTGCAATATATTGATCAAGATTGTGTGAAAGCATGTCTCCTCAGAAATTATTTGTTGTTATCGTTTTACCTACTCGAGGACGAGTAGAACTAAGCTTGGGGATGCTTGATACGTCTCCAACGTATCCATAATTTCTGCTGTTCCATGCTTATATTATACCATTTGCTACATGTTTTATATACACCTCGTATCACTTTTATGCATTTTCTGGGACTAACCTATTAACAAGATGCCACAGTGCCAGTTCCCTGTTTTCTGCTGTTTTTGGTTTCAGAAAGTTACTTCTGGAAATATTCTCGGAATTGCACGAAACAAAAGGCCAAGTCCCTATTTTTCCAGCACCATCACGGAGTCCGAAGGAGAGACGAAGGAGGGCGCCGAGGTGGCCAAACCACACCCAGGCGCGGGTGGGCCCCTGCCGCGCCACCTGGTGGTTTGGGCCCCTCGGGGGTCCGCCGACATCGCCCTTCGCCTATTTATTCCCCGAGACGCGAAAACCCTAAAACACCGAGCCTTTCATCCAGAACATATTCGCTGCCGCCGCCGTCGTCAACCCTAACTCGGGGGGTTTCTGAACCTCTTCCCGGCACCCTGCCGGAGAGGGGAATCATCACCGGAGGGCTCTACATCGCCATGCCCGCGCCTCGGAGTGATGCGTGAGTAGTTCATCCTTGGACTATGGGTCCATAGCAGTAGCTAGATGGTTGTCTTCTCCACTTGTGCCATCATGTTTAGATCTTGTGAGCTGCCTATCATGATCAAGATCATCTTATTGTAATGCTACATGTTGTGTTTGCTGGGATCTGACTTATATTGATACCTATGTGGAGCTGAATATTATATTATCATGTCTATGTCATTTGTGATCTTGCATGCTCTCCGTTACTTGTTGAAGCCTTGGCCAAGTGAATACTTGTAACTCCAAGAGGGGGTATTTATGCATGATAGTTGGGTTCAACCTCTATTTAACCTGGGATAGTGACAGCAAGTTCTAAGGTTGTAGATGTGTTGTTGCCACTAGGGGTAAAACAGCAATGCTTTATTCAAGGATGAATGTATTGCTTACATTACGCACATTACTTAATGCAATTATCTGTTGCTTGCAACTTAATACTGGAAGGGGTACGGATGTTAACCGGAAAGTGGACTATTTAGGCATAGATGCATGCTGGATAGCGGTCTATGTACTTTGTCGTAATGCCCAAATGAATCTCATAGTAGACACCACAGCTCACACATGCATGTTATATGCACTTATCAATTGTCAATTGCCCAGCTGTAATTTGTTTACCCAGCATGTTAGTTATCTTATTGGAGAGACACCACTAGTGAACTGTGGACCCCGGTCCATTCTTTTACATCTGAAATACAATCTACTGCAATCATTGTTCTCTACTGTTTTATGCAAACAAACATCATTTTCCATTCGATACGTTTAACCCTTTGTTTTCAGCAAGCCGGTGAGATTGACAACCTCACTGTTAAGTTGGGGCAAAGTAATTTGGTTGTGTTGTGCAGGTTCCACGTTGGCACCGGAATCCCTGGTGTTGCGCCGCACTACACTCCTTCACCAACACCTTCGAAGCAAACCTCGTTTTCCTACTGGTTCGATTAAACCTTGGTTTCATACTGAGGGAAAACTTACTGCTGCACTCATCATACCTTCCTCTTGGGGTTCCCAACTGACGTGTGACGTACAAGCATTGTTCTGGCACTACTGCCGGGGAGATATTCCCTCGTCAACCTAGAGCCACCACCGGCTCTGACGATGAGGGGTTGCACAATGGATTAGGGTCGTGTAATCACTGAAACGATTAGAGGGATATTCGTTTGAGTGGGAGTTCTTGTAGTTTATTTTCTAAAAACTTGAACTCAATTAAATTTATGAACAAAGGCCTGTTTTTGCAAATTCCATTGTAGATATCCAAGGTCCACGAACATGGCTTAGCCAAGGGAGATGGTCTCCCCCCTTCCACCTATATATATGGGTGCCCTTTTGCCTTTGAAAGACACACCAATTTCTCTCTCTCCATTTAATCGTGACTCCGCAATTGGAGTCGTGTACGGGGTGAGTGTTTCTCCACCATAAGCACACCGCCGTGCTGCTGGATTTCCGGTCCAAGTCTTCCGCTGCTCGTCCCTGGATCGGAGCCCGTAGGAAGTCATCTTCGCCGTACGTGTGCGATTCCCTGCGAGGTGCCACGCCTGTGGCGCTCGGAGGTCTTCTTCCTCTACACGAACTTGAGGTCGGCTTCATCGGCTTCATCGACAACGCTTGTGCGAGAGCGTGATCCCCGCTTTTCGGTCTACAAGGGTATGTATATTGATCTCCTGCGTATTACTATATCTGCATAGAATAGATCCTGGCTAGTTTAAGGTTATCGTTGTTAGGAAATTTTTTGTTTTCTGCCTACGATCCCCTTCAGAAGTCCCTCGTCAGTGGCGAGCTGAAGCGTCTTGTTCAAAAGATCAATGCCGATGTTGAAAAGCAAGGGGGATAACGGGTCCCCTTGTCTGAGTCCCCTTCCATGAAAGATGTCCAGGCCCGGGATGCCGTTCAGAAGCACCCGAGAAGTGGCGGTTGAGAAGAGGATGGAGACCCAAGCCCTCCACCTCGTGGGGAAGCCACGCCGCTGCATAACGTCCAGAAGGTAGTCCCACCGCATAGAGTCGAAAGCCTTAGCGATGTCAAGCTTAAGGAGCAGAGTGGGTTCCTTGGCGTGATGAAGTCATCTTGCGGTGTTTCGGAAGTTGTCATGGATCTTGATTTAATGAACGCGCTCTGGCAATGGGAGACGAGGTCATTCATCTTAGGGCTGAGACGCCGCACCATAGCCTTGGCAATGATCTTCGGTATGACGTGAATCAGGCTAATAGGGTGAAAATCAGCAATGGAGTCAGCTCCCTCCTTTTTTGGTAAGAGGACAATGTTCGCAGAGTTGATGACCTGGAAGTTGTTGACAGACAACTCAGAGAAGGCATCTATGACCCTCAGGAAGTCAGCCTCGATGATGTCCCAGCATGAGGAGAAGAAAGCCGCGGTGAAACCGTCAGGTCCAGGGGCTTTGTCTTTAGGCATATCCTCAATGGCGGCCTTGATATCATCCTCCGAGAAAGGCAGGTCTAGATCATCCAAGTCCATTGTGTCTGGCGCGATGCTGCCCCAGTTTAGGTCAATCTGCCTGGGAGGAGGAGGCCCTAGGGTAGTAGTGAAGTGTTCCAAAATCACCGCAACTTTATCCTCATGGCCGGTCACCCAGCCCCCATTGTGTTGCAGCCGCTGGATGTGCGTCTTTCGACAGCGAGAATTTACCCTCAAATGGAAGTATTTGGTGTTGGCATCACCCACCCTCAGGTTCATGATTCTTGAAGCTTGCCTTTGCGTGTGCGTTCCAGGACCGCGAGCCCCATAACCCGCTTCTTCAGTCCCGTGCGGAGGTTCTTTTCGATGACCGAGAGAGTCCTAGATTCTTGAGCAATATCCAGCTGTAGGATGACATCAAGAGCCATGAAGAGTTGTAGCTTGTGGTCTGAGAAAAGGCTTTTGCTCCAAGCACGAAGTTTCCCAGCCGTCTTCTTGAGCTTGTGATTTAGGACGTGGACCGGCTGCGTGTGCGTGGTAGGCTCATTCCACGCCTCAAGGACCACCTCCTGGAAGCTCGGCATTTTTGTCCAGAAGTTCTCAAAGCGAAAGGAAGAACGTCGCTTGGGGCCGCTCAGACTTGACAACATCAGGGGGCAGTGATCAGACAAAGACGAGGAGAGAGCCGTGAGGACGTGATTATCGAAGACCAGTTCCCAGCTTGAATTGCAGAAAGCCCTGTCCAGCCTGACCAAGGTAGGGTCGTTTCTCTCATTGCTCCAAGTATACTTCCTGTTCTGCAACTTGACCTCCTTAAGATGACAAGTGTTCAGAGCTTGCCGAAATTGACCCATGAGCCGGAAGTTCAAGTTAGAGTTGCTCTTGTCCGCTGCCTGGTAGATGAGATTGAAATCTCCAATAATCAGCCACTTTTCATCATTTGCAGGGGCTTGCGCAATCGCCTCATCAAGGAAGGCCCTTTTGTCGATGTCTGTGCTCGGCCCATATACATTGTGAGCTTGAAGGTGGTGCCGCAGGCACGGATGCAGACATCAGCAGATATCAGGCACCACCATCGAAATGGACTTTCCTTTCGCGCAAATGGAGACCCTTTTATAATGCGGGGAGTGACCCTTCTCCCGGTTTCTCGCAAGATTGTCCATGGGAGAATCGAGAACTAGGATGTACCTTCGTACTCTCTCTATTTCAAATTACCTTCCTTGAAAGGTGTATTTTATAAAGAAAAAACTTGTGTTTTAGCTTTGGTATAAAAACAAACTTTCCAATTTTGATCGAGTATATAGAAAAATATAAACATCTTTAATATCATATCAATTTAAAACTACCATGAAATATGTTCTTGTTCTGTATGCCTATTTAACAAATCTATAAACTTAATCAAACTTTATAAAAATAATAATTTAAAAGTAAGCTGATTTTCCTTTTTTATTTAGAGAAATCTGATTTTACTGGAGATCACGTCACCTGACGGGTGGCCAAGTGGGGCTCTGGAACCGATCTCTTCCCGTCCGAGTCACGCGAGCCGTGCAAAATCTTGCACGAGAGAACAAGTCCGAGTCCTCCTCTCCCTTGGCTGAAATTTGGTGGTCGTTTTCCAGCTGCCGATCCATCACTGCTTACGCACTTGCTTGTCCAGGTGCCACACGTACGACCGTAACAACACGGGTGGAGTGGAGTTTCATGAGGTAGATCAATATCATGGCGACGAAAGGAAAACTGCGTTGCCCCGGTTCATTTTCCAGGTTACCGCTTCACGTCTCTTGCAGTTTTATACTCTAGTACGGAGTAGGCGAGTAGCTCTGTTCTTCTATGACGAACCCAAGACTGGTCGATGATGATGCAACCTCTATAGAGAGGAAGATAGAGCAAACAACAGATTCTGAATGCAGTATCATTGACCCAAATCTTCTCAACAACCAGCTAACATGACTTGAATCTGAAGACAAAGCCGGAAATTAATAGCCCAACCTAAATACGGAGTACTAAAAAAGATGGGTTACTACAGAGAAATTCCATGCCACAGCCCACAGGTGGTGAAGGTTTCCAAAAGGAACACATCCCATTCGCATTAATTCAGAAATGGAGACGACAAACTGTACAGACGCGACAATGCCCCTCGCTCGTCTTCCGTATTCACATGATGGAAACTAAATTCTCATCACGCATGATTTCGGGACAGGACAACTGTTACCAAGTAGTACTCCAGTAATTATGAATTAGTAACGCTAGCTAGCCGTCTGTTTTCTCTCCTTTTTCTCTCACACCATCTGCTGCTCAAACCGAAAAACAAAAGAGTAGCAAGGATCTGATGATCAGAGCCAGAGGGCACCGGCCTTCTTGAGGATGGGCACGAGCTCACCGGAGATGTGCACGGCCATGAGGCGATCGAGACCACCGAGCAGCTTCCCGCCGACAAACACCGCCGGGAGCGCAGTATCGCCGCCCGCCGGGACGAACCCGCGAGCGCCGCCTCGTCGGCGACCTCGTGCACGGCGGGGTTGACCCCGAGCCCCTGCAGCAGCCTCTTGACCACGTGGCTGAGGCAGCAGGCCCGCCTCCCCACCACCACGACCGGGCTCTCCGACACCGCCCTCCCGACCTCCCGCGCGTCCTCCTCCTCGTCCCGGGACGCGGCGGCCGCCTCCGTCGTCTCCGTCTTGACGACGACGGCGACGGCAGCTGTCTCCGCCGGCCGGAGCCATGGACGGGCGCTGCTGCTGTAGGGGATCGCCTGGTACATTTCGCTCGCCGCTGCGTTGGTGGCGCGTTCGCTTCGAAGCTCCGGCCGTTCTCCTCCCCAGTCTTGTTCTTGCCCGATCTCTCTCGCGCGGCGCCGGTGTGTGATGGTTGGGCGTTGGTGGTAATGGCTTGGGGAGGCCAAGGGGGCAGATTATGGAGGGAGGTGACGTGGGGGGTGACGTCAGCTCGAGGGTGGTACGTGGGACCCGCGCGACGCGGGGGAGCTTTCCGCGAGGAGTACTGCTGCACACGAGTTGCCGGGGGGAGTGACGTGGAGGGGCGTCAGCCGCTGTCGGGGACGACGTACGCGTCCATCCGTGACGACAGCTGCTGCGACGCGGACGGCGGCGTTGCGGTTGGAAGTCAGAGCATGGGGAAATAGGAGGTGGACAGCGGACGGGCTTGGGGCAACAAATTTCGGATACTTTTATGCTGTGTTTGGTTGCACAGAATTCAACTCTGAATTGAATTGGCAATGAAAAACCAAATCAACGATTTCAATGGAATACCATAAAACCTGTTTGGATGCGCATGGTATTCGTTTGCAGAATCAAAAGACCAATGGAATTCTAAAACCTGTTTGGATGCACATTGTGTGGAATTGAATGTTTTTTAACTTTGAACAATATAAACTTTGTAATATGAAAGAAATATACACATATATATTAGAATGATATTTATTTTTCACATAATAACCTTTTTCTTCTTTCCATTTTTCTTTTCTCCTTTTATTTCCCTATTCTCTTTCCTCACCGGCGGCGGCATGAGATCCCTCACGGTTGCAGAGCCGCTGCGCGCCGGCCCTCCTATCGGCGGCGCGAGATCCCTCACCGGCGGCGGCGGGCCGGTGCACGGCGGGCAGACAGGGGGCGCATAGCAGGCCGGCGCACGACGGGCAGGCAGGGGGCGGCGGCGGTGCCGGTCGCGGGGAAGAGGGCCCGGGGTGAGGCGTCGCCGTGCCGGTCGCGGGAAGAGGGCCCGGGGTGAGGCGCCGCCGTGCCGGTCGCGGGGAAGAGGCCCCGGGTGAGGCGCCGCCGTGCCGGTCGCGTGCGGGGAAGAGGGCCCGGGGTGAGGCGAGGAGGCGGCGGCGGCGGCGGCGAGCTCGGGGAGAGGACGAGGCGGGGGCGAGGACGGCTGCGGGAGCGAAGCGTGCTTCTCATTCAGAGCCAATTCAGAGGTCCAGAGCTCTGAATTGGGGGGGGCTGGACCTCAGAATTGGCCTCCGAATTCCACGGCCCAATTCCAAGCGCAACCAAACAGCGGAATTGACCTTTTTGGGCCTCAATTCCAATTCCGATGCCCAATTCCATGCAACCAAACACACCATACAGTATACATCGATGATGGCACACGTGGTGGGAGAGCGCAAACAACTGCTCGATGTACGGCTGTTAGCGGGTGGATCTACTCGTTGGAAGCGCTAAAACTTCAGTTGAGCATACATATAGGTGCATCTTCAACGGGCCACCTCAAACGGAGCGGGACTGTCTTTTCGTGTTCGCGTGGACAAATGACAGGATCCAACGGCGCACCATGGACAGAGACATGGCCACATTCGTTCTCCCTCCTCACCTAGTCCAAACCCGACCGTCGCCGCCACCCACTCCCTAGTGACCGATGGAAGACTCGCTGGCCACGGACGGTGGCTTGGCCCAAACCGAAGAGGGAGCTCAGGCCTGCGTAGGTAGCTGTCGACAACCCCCCCCCCCCCCCCCAGGCTCTCACCAATGCGGACACCCTCGCTGCGACCACCGCGTCGTCAGGCTGTGCTCCTAGAGGCGCTGAACGCCGCCCTAGCGAACATCGACATCGTCGGCCCGCGCTGGCCACAACGACGAGCTCGGTATCGTCCGCGAATGACCGCCTCGACCCGGGTCGGCAATTCTCTCTTATCAGCGACACCGCCGTGCGTGTTCTCACCCGGACACACACCATATCGGCTCGGCGGCTCGCGGGACACATCGGCGGAGATATCGTCCGTGCCAAACATCTCGGTGTCGTCTGACCTTGACCCCAACGCCACACCTATGACTGGCGACTCACAATGACAACTCTTTTTAATGTTGAGAGTGAACGCAATGACTAGTCTTTTGAAAAGAGGTGGGAATTTAACCAAGCGGAGTGTAGCAAGTTTCAAGATTCATATGATCATGTTGGCAATCGGCCCGTGAGTGGCATCGACGTGCAAGACATGGTACAAACTCGTCCTTATTCATGTGAATGTACATTTGCATATGTGACTCTATCTTATTAATTGTCATATATAATATGTGTAGGTGCTCCAAGCTTTTGCTATGACCAAAAAGCTTTCACATTGCCTCATTGTTGGTTGTTGGTCAAAAGAATGTCCCAAGTGGCGCACTCTCTATGCCTCATCCAAAAAAAGGACCGATGCATCCAAGAACCGTGCCAATGATTCATCGATCATCAATGTTGAAGAGGGCATCCCAAGCACGACCAATTGTGTGGTTTAGCCAAGGGGCCACAAATCTTTCAAGAATGATGCAAAGCGTGAGGCTTCATCACTTGCATTGCAAGAGACATTGAAGGGGTTGATCGCCGACTATGAGTTGTAAACTACCAAAAATGATGAGAGGAAACGTCGTGAGAACGAAGAACCAATGAGCACCTATCTCGAGGTAAAAAAAGAATCTCTAAATTGAACAGAGCAATGCCCGATCAAGAGCCAAGTAAGTAAAACTCAGTTTTTTCGCCGCGGAGAACCCGATCATGACGGCCGACTTGGTTCGAGAGGAGACAAAAAGATGATATCCGAGATAGTGATGCGTGATCTTCCCTCCATAAATACGTGTCATTTAAGATTCTTTTGGGACTTTATGTTTGCGGATAGAGTGGCTAATTAGTGGTAATTCATTTGCATGAATCCGGATAGAAGGGCTTTGTTTTTATTTTCATATATTTTCAATCATATGTGCAAAATTGTGGGAAATTTAAAAAACATGAAAATGGGGAGGGCCGTTTGGTTCATGGCCCGTTCCAAATGGATTAGGGGCGGACGTGGGCCTTTGGTCCCAAACGGATCAAAACAGACACTTTTCATGTTCAGTTTGTCCAGTTTGGAGTGTCCATTTAAATTGTATTTTTTTTTTTGTCAAATCTGGCTCTTTTATGAAAATAATGACGAATCTGGCCCCTATGCGAAACTATTCCCAAATCTGCCCCTGAGGTCGGCCCCATCTTCGTTGGCGCCGACCCCCCGTTTTTATTTTTTTAAGTCCTTAGGAAAACTGTGGGACTTTCTGGATGACGCCGAACTGAACAAGTTCGACTCCATCCTCTTTGGCGCCGATCTCAAGAGGCCAGATTTGAAAATAGTTTCGAGAGAGAGACCATATATGTGTTTAGTTACTCAAAAGGGCCAGATTTGTCAAAAATACTTGAAAATGGCCTTAGGACTCACCGCGAGCATGCGTTAACTCTGCCCTGAGGCTCAGATCCATGCTCCTAGGCCTGTAACTGGGAGCGGCAGCCCACGGCGCCGCCAAGCCCGCCCCACTTTATTTCGTTAGTGGATAACCATGGCATTGAAGAAAAAATTCACGGGCATTAGCGGCCTGCCAGATACCGCCGCCGAGCCGCGACCTACTCCATGGAGATGGCGGCGGCAGCCATGCCCAGAGGAACAACTCCCCGTCTCCGCTCCGTCCCCCGCTCCTCCCCTCCGTTCTTCTTCTCCGACCGCCTCTATCCCGTCCGGCGAGATCCATGGGGACACGCCCGCATCTGGCAGTGGTTTGAGTCCATTCTGTCGACGACGATGCGGAAGAGATGCGTCGACGAGAAGCACCTGGTCCAGCTCAAATTCGGCCTTCCCGACTCCCAGCCTCTGGCCCTCTTCGCCCTGTGCACCGACGCCTCCTCCGACCCCATGGTACGCCATTGCTGACCTCCACTCGTCGAGCCTTGCGCAGTTGGGCTGAACTCTAGCGTTGCGTTGCGTTGCGTTGCTCTGCAGCTGAAGGTGTACACGACGAAGAACGTGGCGGACGAGCTGGAGCGGGCGAAGTGGGAGTTCCTGCAGGTGCGCAAGTCGAGGAAAGTGTTCCTGCCACGTCTCGTGGAACGTTACGCCAAGGAGGCCGGCCTCCCATCGGCGACGACATCCTCGCGTGGGCGCGCGGCAACGTGGATGGCCGGGCCGCGCAGGACGCCATCCAGCGGTGCGCCGTCGCCACCGCCGGAGGGCGGCGCAGGGCGTCTCACCATTAAATGGATAGAAGTGGGGAGAGTGGACGCCGCTTAGTATTGGCACAATTAAATGGATAGAAGTGGGCAGACCCGTCACTTTAAATGGCACATGTGGAGCGGCTAGTGGGCAGCCGTGAGCTTCCCCACTTACGGCCTGACATGCTCCGATAATCGAATTGTAGGGGTCGCTGTTGTTGTCACGTGCGTACATACGTATACTCCCTACCTAACATGCAATCCAATCTTGGTGAGCCGAAGTTTTGGACGACGTTGGGCGCCCGACGTTTCCCAGGCGGAGTTGGCGTCGGCGGACGGCACCACCATCGTAATCCAAGACGTCACTCCGTTTGGACCTTGACATTAGGCGCGCGCTCGTTTCTGTACTACTTCTACTCCAACTTGTTTCAGAGACAAGTTGCTCGATCGTTTCCAACTTGTTTCTAGTCGGTCCATGTGTGTACGTATGCGCCTGCATAATCATAGTGTATTGCCGCCAGTGGAGATTATATATACTAGGAAATTTGCCCGTGCGTTGCAACGGGATGAAAAATGTACTAACAGATGAAAAATTTGCGCGACCCATATTTTCACCTGAAAAAACCGATTTCACTTTATTCATTGTCTGCACCAACATAGCACGAGTGACGGCGAAGTCAAAGAGAAGGTCAAATTGTACAATGTTATAATATCGCTGGCCAATCATAGAAATTATTTCTCAAACTCAAACTATACTCGATGTTTTAAACACATCTACTCAAATAATTGGCACTGCGTAGTTAAACATGCACAGATCTACAACATTTGGGACACATCTCTCACCTTACTGACCTTATTTATGTGTATTGGTATTCTTGAAAAATGGTAAATCTGCATAGGTGTAAACATCTACTATTGGCACAGATATAGATTGCAAAATAATCAAAAGCGTAATATTAGACAATCCTAGGTGGATATAATCTCAGTAATATTAGGGTGCATTTTCACGCAGAAAATACAAAGCTATATCCAAGGAATCTTAGAGAGGAATTTTAGAGCAAATGAGTTTATGCGTGGCCTGTTTGCATAGCAAGGTGGAACAAAGCTTTTTATTTGCTACTCCCTCAGGTACAATAAAATTGACGTGAGTGGAGAAGAGGAAGTAGCATATGTATGTACATGTCTCGCGTCAATTAAAAAGAATCAGAGGTAGTACAATCCCATGGTCAGTACAAATTAGCTAGCTCTGCTCCATCTCGATTTTAACCTGTTCGCATTAGCACGGTACTTAGGCTGTAGCCTAGAATGAACTCGGCATGCGCTAGCTCCACCGTGTGCGCCGTGGCCGGCCGCGAGCCTTCCTGCGCGTCGCCGCCGGTCCCTGAACCCCGTTCTGCAGCCGCCGGAAGACCCCCCGATCTCCCCTTCCTCCTTCCTTCTTACCAACCGGCGCGCCCCTACGAGGTGCTTGGTCAGCAGCGCGCGAGCAGGGCCGGGCAGACGGGCGCGAGCAGGGGCGAGCGGGCAGGCGACGCTGGCAGAGCACGAGCTGGGGCGCCCGACCAGGGGCGACTGACGGCGCGAGAGCAGGGAGGGTGCCGGCGCGCGAGCTGGGAGCGGTCGATGCGCTCGACCTCCCGCCAGGAGCAGGGCGTTCGTGGCCGCCACGAGGAGGAATAGGGCGGCGAGGCGTAGCGCGGACAGGGAGGCCGGAGGCGGCGGAGCTCGGCCACGGCAGGGGCGGCTGTAGGCATCTCCTATCTCCGTCGTCGCGTATGTTAATTCCGCCTCGCTGATTAAACCATGCTGCCCGAAGGAATCATCCCGAATCACACCCAATCGCCGGCATTAGCACGCCTCACAAGCACGCCTTACATCCATTGAGAGCCCCAGGCCTTGATTTCTTCTGCCCGCGCGAGACCCTGAGTACGTATCTGCTGCGGCCGCCGTCCAGGACCAGGCCGACACTGCGCGAGCCCCCGCGATTTCAGCTGCCGCCGCCGCCCAGATTCGGGCCGCCTCCGCGAGAGGCCCTCGATTTCGCCCCCGCCGCCCGACCGGCGCTGGATCGAACGGGGCTGTAGCAGGGATTTTTGGGCGGCTATGGGGACGGGGGGCACTGTAGTCTCGGTCGGAGCCGGGCCATGCCTCGGCGGAGGTCGGGATCTAATGCGTCTGGGCGCCCGTTCGGGGGAGGAAGGAGATTTTGGGGTGACGATCTAATTTTCTAAACCGAAACGTTATGTTTCACTTGGCGGTGGCAGTCTAGCGTATTGGTGGTAATATGTGATTTAGTGGAAGGGCAAATTCGGAAACAAAAATGACGTACCAACCATCACCTGTAGACATATTATATAGTAGAGACTACCGCTCTTTTGTAGCGGGCGACCGCATGAGGATCACGTGTGACGTCGGGTGTCTTGGCTCTCATCTCTCCCTCCTGAGACAAGACAACACGCATCTGAGGATTTTTTTATAAAAAAAATACTTATAACAATAGTCTTTGCTCGATGGCCATTTTGGAGTTACCTCTTTCGCGTGCCAAATGTCCACAACATCACAACAAATATCAAACCATGGCAATTCTTACCTGCAAGTTGCGCAGGAACAAATTTGCTGGGCATGCTCACGATGTTCCTGGAGCTAATGGAAATGCTCCATGGAGAACTCGTGTATTCCAAGCCAACGCTAGAGAAAACTGGGTCTGCATCCATTCGCGCCCAAATATATGAAGTTGTTTGATTATCTCTGACGTCTTTGTAAAATTTTCAAGGATACACATGGAAAGGTGCATCATTTTCATAGAAGAAGAGGCCGACGGCCTAACAACGCCATAAGGCTACACAATACAAACGCAACGCCACACGGATTACAATACCACCCACACGGGCCGCACGACAAGACTCGCCTTGCATCATCTCCAGCCATGAATGGCGAGGAAGGGATGCACCGAGCTCCTAGGCCACGTCACAATCGAAGACTGTACTCCATGAGACACCAACACCAAAATGGCACAGCCAACGCAACCGCCCGCTCATAAGCGCCTAAGAGTCGGCGAGTGGACGGCGGGACTCTACCAGACCGGAATAGGTCTCGACCAAAGCACCGGCGACGATGTACATGGCGCCCCGGAGGCCCATGCTCTGAGCGGTGGCCAACAACGACTCCAACTGGTGTACCGAGGACTCCACGAACACCTGCTAGACGGCGCCTCCAAGAAGGGAACGACGCGGCAACGCCGCGCCGCCGACGCCTGATCCGAAGGCCGGATCCAGGGTTTCCCCTTGTGCTCGAGGCAGGGAAGTTGAAAGAACATTTACTAATCCCTTTAGGTTTTGTGTGTTAGGCAACAACACTAGTGATTCGTTTAATGTGTCGTCAAGTGATGCAGGTTTTAAGTTGTGAAAAGATCATGTGCATCTTAGCCAAAAGGTGAAAAGTTCCCAGAAGCCGGATATTCCGGTCTGGGCACGACCGGAATATCCGGTCACAATATCCGGCCCTCAAGGCTGGCCAATCGAGAAATCGGCTAAGAACTCAAGGCGCGAGCCACTGGACTCGGCCAGACATTTAGGCCGGATATTCTGCCAGGGCCGGAATATCCGGTCTCCCCATCAACTGGCCATGGATTTTCGCTAAGGAAGAATTGCGCGTCGAAGGCGCGAGCCCCTGGTGTGGACCGGATATTGTGACCGGATATTTGCATCAGGCCGGAATATCCGGCCTTCACTTACACCGGATTATCCGGCCTCCCGGGCTTGCAACGGTCAGATTTCTTGGAGGGGTATAAATATCCCTCCACCTACCTCCAGCCAGCTAGCTCGCCCAAAAGAAGAACACCATTGTTGCAAGCTCAAGAATCACTAGATCTCCCAATCCCTCCACCCAAACTCGTTGATCTTTGGAGGATTGAAGGAGAAGCCCGGATCTACATCTTCACCAAGCCGTTCTTCATTTCCCCCTCATTTACTTGAGGGCCCCTTGGCTAGGATTTCCATTAGGAAAACCTAGCTTCTTATTGTACTCACTTGTTGTCTTTGTGACAGATTTGTAGCTGTTCGGGAGCCCCCAATCCTCTTGTGGGTTGTGCCCCGGATCGTTGTTGTAAGGGCTCCGGATTCCGCCTTGAAGGATTCCGATAGTGGAAGGTGAACCAAACCTTTGTGGTGCGGTTCATCGGAGAAGAAGGTGCACCGCCTTTGTGGCGGTTGAGTTTTGACCTTTGTGGTAGCTCACACCTCTCCAACGAGACGTACTCCCCTAAAAAGGAGGAACTCGGGATTACATCCGTGTCTCCGCGTGCTTTCACTTCGGTTACTTCTATCCTTGTTTATGTCTTACTTCGTGTATCTTGTTTAGTTGCTAGCTTGTCATATAGGTAAATTCACCTAGTTGCATATCTAGAGAATTTACCTTTTGTGTCAAGCCTAATTTGAAAAAGTACTAAAATTGAAGTAGCACCTATTCACCCCCCCCCCTCTAGGTGTCATACGATCCTTTCAATTGGTATCAGAGCCTCGGCTCTCTTGTTGGGCTTAACCGCCTAAGAGAAGTATGACACGAAGTGATGGTGATCCCTTGGATGACCAAGCCACTACGGCATCCATGGCCGATCTCAAATGATGGAGACATCTTTGATATCGTCCATGGATACCAAATTTGCCGAGATGCGTGAGTTGATCACACAACTCGCAAGTGGCAAGGTTCCTAAGGAGACCACCCCACTAGATGATCCGCTACCTCCATGACGGTGAAACCGAGGAGGGAAAAGGGAAAAGAAAGGGGTTGAAGATAAAGAAACCGACCTAAGAAATCTTCCACATCTACCACCACTCCCGAAGGTGGGAAGCCGGAGTACCATGGGGTTCCCTTTGTACTCTCCCGACCCACCTATCCATCATACTCGCATAAACCCTTTGGGTCCACCTCCTAAACTTAATGCATTGGCTTTTGCTACTTGGCAACACTTAATGAAATCTCATATCAACAGTTCCTCTATCGAGCTTTGGAGGATCATTCAAGAGGGATACAAGGCCGTGAATCCTAACAACTTGACAAGAAGAGAGGTGGCCGAGAAACAACTCAATGCTTCCGCTCTCCACATGATTGAACTTGCCGTTGGAGAAAGTGGTCTTCATCACATTCAAAACGTCTCCACCGCCAAAGAAGCTTGGGTGCCTTGAGGTGGCATTTCTTGGAAATGAAAGCATGAAGAGGAATAGATTTGATGCTTTGAACAATGAAGTCGAAGGCTTCTACATGCTTGATAGTGAAACTCATGAAGAGATGTATGCAAGACTCAAGATTCTTGCCCAAGCCTTTTCAATGTTGGGGCAACCTATGTGGATGATGCTTGGATCAAGAGGAAGTATGTGAATGCACTCATGCCCTTCGAGCCCGTTGACTTGAAGGCCTTCAAGGAAAATTCAACTACCTTGAGATGACATCCAATGAAGTTATGCAAGAGATACAAGCCTCCAAGGTTGCCACCAAGAATGCTCTAGACAACCGTGCTAGGGCCATGGGAATGAAGCAAGGTCCCTCTCTTGCTTTGAAGGCCAAGGTTGTGTGCCTTGATGAACATGATGAAGTTGAAGCATGCCCGAACAACCTTCCTCCCGATGAACTTGAACAGCCCTCCATGGTCACATAGCTCTTGCAACAAGGACTTTTGGTGACCCGGCCAAGGCAAAGGCTCAAGTTGATCGCAAACAATCCAAGTGGGAAGAAGGAGTTTGCTAATAGGATAAAGACTTGCTACAATTGTCATAACAAGCATCACTTCATCAAGATTGTCCTATGAGAATAGAGAGCAAAACGGTGGAAGGCTTGTCCTCAAGGGCGAATCAAACATGATACAAAAGAAGCCTTTTGTCAAGAGGAAGCCATTCTTCAAGAAAGCACCAAGAATTGTGTTGTTGACTCAAGAAGAGTATCCTTCCGAGGATTCCGAAGAAGAAGAAGAACCCACTCGTGAGGTGGCCGCTTTGGCCATTGTATCAACTCCACCTCCTTCTCTCTTCGAATCCCCCAATGAGAACCTCTCCATCAACACCGCTCGTTGCCTCATGGCTTCCGTCACCGAGGTATCATCTTCTACTCCCAAGACTATGCATGAAATAGATGATAAAACTAGTCTTGTGATTAAGAAAGAACTTGTTGCTTCCGATACTATTGTGGCTAACTTGCAAGGTGAAGCTAAGGCATATGTTGAGTCTCTCTTGAGACAACTTGATGCGGCCGAAGAAATCCTTGATGACAAGGGAAAAATTGAGAGAGAGGATTCTCTCACCATAGCATCCTTGAATGCTTCCATAGAATCCTTGAATGCTTCTCTTGAAGAAGAGAGTGAATATAGAACCTCTCTTGAGGAAAGAATTGAGTCTCTTGATGATAAAAATGATGAAATAATTGCTAAAATCATTAAGGATAGAGATCATGTCTTTGCTAAATATAAAGTGTTAAAAAGGAGAAAGCCGAGTTTGTGGTTGCTAATGCTAGACTCCTTGAGGATGTGGAGAAACTTAACAAGGCTCACAAGGCCTTGGAAAGTACCCACTCTCTTCTAGTCAAGTCTCATGAGCAACTTCAAACTCAACTTTCCAAATCTAACTCACCTAGCACCTCTACTCCCTCTTGTGATCATGCAAATGTTATTGAGGAAAATGCTAGGTTGAAGGTTGAGCTTGCCAAGGCCACTAGTGCCAAGACCTCTATTCCTAAAGGTAAAGAAAAGGTGTTGCTCAAATTTTTGAGCAAAAGCCACACAAAGGGAAGGAGGGCTCGGTTATGTGGCCAAGGCAAAGAAGAAGAAGAGCAACACCAATGCCAAGCCCGCACAAGCCAAGACTCCATTGCGGTGGTAATGCCACTAGGGGCAAGACCACTCGTAGTGACTTTGCGGGGCATAACAATCCCAACTACTTTCTTTATGTTGATTATATGGGGATGTTTATGCAAAATATGTTGGTCCTTATGATGGTTACATTGCTTACTCTATTTGGGTTCCTAAGACCCTTGTTGCTAACAAAAGAGGACCCATTGAGAAATGGGTACCTAAAACCAAGCAATGATTTCTTGTAGGACTATGCTTCCGGTGGGTCTAAATGGGTGGTTGATAGTGGATGCACTAGTCATATGACCGGAAGCAAGAGATCATGACGGAGTTGGGACCAAATATAAATCAAGCATCCGTCTCCTATGGTGATAAATCAAAAGCGGAGGTAACGGGTCTCGGCAAGGTGGTAGTTGCAAAGGATATCACCCTTGTAAATGTCATGCTTGTCGAGTCCCTCGGTTACAATCTTATGTCCGTTCGTGCACTTAATAAGATGAATTTTGATGTCCATTTTACTATTGATATGGTGGTACTCTTGAGGAGCAAGACTCTAAAGGTCATGTTCGTTGGGTATGTTGAAAATGAGTTGTTCGTGGTGGACTTTTCGGGGTCTACCAACACTCAAGCAATATGCCTATTCGGAAAGGCCGACGTGGGATGGTTGTGGCATCGCCGCTTGTCCCATGTCAACATGAGAACTTTGCAAAGTCTTCACAAGGGTGGCCACATTCTTGGACTAAAAGACAATGTTTCTTTTTCTAGAGATCGTCTTTGTAGGGCTTGTGTTGAAGGAAAGATGCATGATTCTCCCCATCCAAGCAAGACCATCATTTCATCAAAGAGGATATTGGAACTTCTTCATGTTGATCTCTTTGGTGCCGTGCCTCAACCAAGTCTTGGTGGGAAGAAATATTGTTTGGTGATTGTTGATGACTATTCAAGATTTACTTGGGTTTATTTCTTCAAGACGAAGGATGAGACCCAACAAGCCGTCATCGACTTTTCCAATAAGTTCAACGCCAATACAATGTCCCTATTTGGTCATTAGGAGTGATAATGGCTCCGAGTTCAAGAACTACACCTTAAATGAGTTTCTTAGTGAAGAGGGGATTCGTCATCAATATTCCGCTGCATATACCCCTCAACAAAATGGTGTAGCCGAAAGGAAGAACCGGACTCTCATGGATATGGCAAGGTCTATGTTGGCGGAGTTTAAGTCTCCGCTATTCTTATGGGCCGAGGCTATCTCCACGGCGTGTCACTCATCTAACCGGCTATTCTTTCGAGTTGGCAAGAAGTTTACATCTTATGAGATGCTCACCGGCAACAAGCCCAATGTCTCCTACTACCGAGTATTTGGTTGTAAGTGTTTCTATAAGAACAAAAGTGTTCGTTTGTCTAAATTTGAATCTAAAGCTTTAGAGGGTGTTTTTGTTGGGTACGGTGCCGAATCTCACACCTATAGAGTCTATGACAAACCGTTGGGAAAGTCATAGAATCTTGTGATGTGAGGTTCGATGAGAATGACGGCTCCCAAGTGGCGCAATTTCATGTTTGTGATGTAGATAATGAAGAGCCTCAAGATGCTATAAGAAGAATGGGCATTGGTTTCCATCGTCCCGTTGAGATTCATTACGAGTCTCCTCAAGCAAGTCCAAGCTCCATTCAAGTGGAGGCCTCTTCATCACAAGTTGAAACGGCGCCTATCATGGAAGCAAATGATGCACCCCCAAGAACAAGTTCAAGACCCTCCTCATGTTGACCAAGTTGCTATGCAAGAACCAAGTTCTCCTATTGTTGATGCTAGCCAAGGTCATGACCAAGATCAACCCTCTCCTTCATTTGTTGAAGATGTGCTTCAAGATGATCAAGGTCAACATTCCGGTCAAGACGGGGACTCAAATGATCAAGATGATCAAGAGATACCTCCAAGATGCAATAGAGATATCGAAGCCCGTCGTAAAGCAAGAATTGTAAAAGACTTTAAAAGAAAGAGTCACATCTAGAAACATCCTTGGTGACCACAAGAAGGGTGTTACCACAAGAAGGCAATTGGCAAACTTTAGTGAACATCAAGCTCATATTTCCATGGTGGAACCAAAGAAAGTGTTTGAAGCTCTTGAAGATCCGGATTGGTTAGAAGCTATGCATGATGAACTGATAACCCCAATAGCAAGGGATCACTGTAGCACCTCTCAATGTGGAAGTAAGGTATCGATCCGCAGGAGCAAGAAGGAAAAGTTATCTATTCCCTACAACTAAAGTGTCACAAGTTTTAGTTGATTATGCACTAAACAAGTTTAGAGAACAAGATGGTTGGTTTGATGGATGTAAAAGTGTCCCAATCCTCTTCTTTGCAAGAGGACAAGACAAAGGTAGTAGCAAGTGAAAGCTCTCAAAGAGAGAAAGCCCAATCCTCTATGTAGCAAGAGGACAAGCTCAAGTGTGTGTTTCTTATAGGAACAATGGACATGGTTCATGGGTTCACTTAATCCTCTCTCTCTCTCATCTACGGTGATCATCATGTTATAGATAAAGTACACACAATTGTCATGTTTTAATGGTAGCTTTTTTATGACGGCTATATGTCCTAAAACACATAGTTGAAAGAAATACTCATTTGTGTTGCTAGGTCACCCCTCGTAAGGCTAGCATGGTTTCTCTCACTCCCACATCATACTCTTTCTTTTTACCCCCAGATAAAGGATGTTGGGCGGTACTGTGTCACTCAATACCTATGCCGTGTCACATCGGCCATCCCGTACCCACATACATCATACTTCAAAGTATGACAAATCACAAAAGCTCCAACACAACGGTAAATGCATAACAAATCATCTCACACCACAATATTCACCACAAAGGTATTACATAGATGACCGTAATCATGTTCAGCAGCTCATACGGTACTAATTAGTGAAGCTCAAGAGAGAGGAGAGATACAAAAGTTACCACCACAAACCCTAGTCCAGGGGTGGACTACTCCCCCTTCATCATGGTGATGATGGTGAAGAAGTTCTTGCTGTAGATGTTGATGATGAACACGCCGGAGGGGGTGGAGCCCTCCGGAGGCGATTCCGGCGGCGTTTCCCCCCTCCGATCTTCTCCGGCGGCAGCCTTCTGTCTCTCTGTTTCGTGGTTTTCTGTTTCTCCGCCGCCTCCTTTCGCGAAACGCCAGGGGACCTTTTTTATAGGCGTTTTTAGGTCAAGACGGAGTCGGTGGACGAAAGATCGACGGCCACGGAGCTTCGAGGGGGAAAAGAGCTGGCCCACGCGGCCAGGTATTTTAGGCCGCGTGGGACCCTCCCATTTCCATCCTGTTGGGCTTTGGTCTTCAATTTAAGCCCATTGCGTTCGTCTCGAAAATTCTGAACCGTGCTCTTTGGCCTTGCCCTTTTTGGAGTCCCGAAGCTCCCGGAAAGTCTGAAACACTAAAAAAGATGTTTTCTGGAAAAACAGGGTTAATTCCAAATAAATGGGAAAACTATGAAATATTCCCAAAATCATTATAAAACATTGATATAACCCTTATATGATGCAAATATGATTGGAATATAAGCAATTAAAGTGCAAAGTTCATGTATGCATTTTACATGCATCAACATCCCCAAGCTTAATCCATGCTCGTCCTCGAGTATGAAGATGATAAAACTAACATGGACTTTGCAATTTAATACTTAACAATGAATATCAAAGATGATTACTATTGCTACATATAGTCAAATGATTCATTCTTCAAAGGAGTAGCAATATGCAAATAGTTTATGAAGTGATATCAAGTATTCAAGACAAGGATGTTCATTGATAGTTCACAAAGTGTAACATAGTAGCAAGTAATATGGAACACATGTATGCATAATGATAAGTAGAACATCCTACAATGGTCATAGAGTGTAGATGAAAATCTGAATATGATAGGTGTACACTTTGGAAAGATGTATATGTGAGTAGAGGTAAAGCATGCATAAGTTTCATCCAACTTCCAAACTCTTCTACTTAAGTTAATGATTGCAATAAGGTATTCATTGGTGTCAAGCTCTCATTGCCCCTATCATAGCATCTTGAATGATTAATTTAATGTGAAAGCAAATATGAGTAGTGTGCTTGACAAAGTAAATGTTAGGTGTCTCATGCCCCTTGAATACAAGTACTACACCATGATTACTCAACTTAGGAAACAAAGCAAGTTCAAGTTATATATCATTGTAAGTAATAATAGTATCATCAAGAGCGTCAACTGGGGTACCTCTTGTCCCAGGATATGGAACAAGCCCATATCAAAATGACAAGACAAACAAACAAGATGAAAATCTCAACACCCTTTTTATTTACCATTGGAATAGCTTTTTATTGTAAGGTGTATCAGAATTCACCATAGCATGTAAGTAAATTTCCACCATGAATGATGCATGGCTTAGATTAGCGGCCCAGGCGTCTCTCTAACCATTTATACAAACTCATTTAAACTCTCATTTCCACTCATTTCACATGATAGCATCCATAACAAAAGTACATGATATCAACTAAATGAGATGAAGAGCATGTTGAAAGCTTTGCATGTGACAGCACATATGGGCTAACTCCAACCTCGAACATTTATCAAGCCACTACATCATAATCTTAATCACAATGGGTCATGTTTTATTATGCAAATAAAAGAACATTGTGCATCAAGTTCGTGAGAGCTATATAACCAACTTTTTTCCATTGCAATCAATAACATAAACATTTTCATTCAGAGGTAAGATAACACAAACAACATGTTAAACATACTCGGAATAGCATAAAGCCAATAGGTAGATATGGTGGACTCACTGGAATAACTTTGGTTGAAGGTGTTGGAAACAAGTTTTGACTTGTTGGAATGTTTGGCTAGCAAAAGGGAGAAAGTTGACCATCTAGATGCATGCATGAGTGTCCATAGAACTAACTAATCCATGTTAAACCAAGTAAAATAACAATCAGCACCAAAACATGAATAAGTGATAGCTCTTCAAAAAGAATTTGCAAACTATTACTCATAAACAAGCTCATGAATCATGCAACTATATGTATCATTAAAAATCAATCAAACATCCCTTTTCCCAATCTTATAAAAGCATCCAACATATTTCAACCCATATTTCCAGTAGCTCTCTCATATATAATTGATAGTGTGGTGGTCTCTCAAAACAAAAACAAAAACGACGCTCCAAGTTTATGCGATAAAGTGTTTCGATCGAAAAACAGAAGTTGGACGTGTGCAAACCGAGAGTGTGTAGGTCCAGCGGGGTTGTCTTCACATCCCCAAGCTTATGGTCTTCACCATCCTTGGATAGCTCTTGGTGCATCTCCTCCAATCCCTGTGAAAAAACTTCAAAACACCGTTTCTCCCATCTTTTCTGTGGGGTGCATTAATAGTGATAAACAAATAGGTTCCTTGCTGCATATAATCCTTGAACAAAAATTCATATGAGATGTCCAGAAAGTGTATAATGTTGTATGCCTACTCATAAACTCAATTGGATAAAAAAGATTCAACTTAAAAGCTCAAAGCATGCATCAAACAAAATGGGACAGAATCTGTCCAGAAAAACAGCAGCAGCAAAACGTATTTTTCTACCCTACCAAACTTTCTCGAAAAATTCCGAAAAATTCATGCATACAGAGGATGAAAAGTTGCAACTACAGTTCAAATATGAGCTCATTCGGAGTTACAGAATAAGAATTAAAAATCATACCGTGCACTGACTCGTGCAGGAATAAAATCTCCGAACTCAATAAGCAACTTTTCAAGACCAAAATGGGTAAAACTTGGCACTTTATTTAAAACTCCAGAAACTAAACTAGACACAAAGTCTCTTGTTACAGCAAGAGGACACAAAGAAAAATCACACACAAAAATAACCGGGTTGCCTCCCGCAAAGCGCTTTCTTTATAGCCATATAGCTAGGCTTGATAGTTTTAATGATGCTCCCATAGGAATAAGAGTTGAATATAAAAGAGCATCAAGAAGCAAATATCAAACACATTTAAGTCTAACCCACTTCCTATGCATTGGGATCTTGTAAGAAAATAAATCAATAAAGCACAAAGTGACTAGCATAGGAAGGCAAAGCAAGTGCAACTTCAAAATTTCAACAAAAAGAGAGGAGACTTAATATTATTGTGGTATATGAAGTCATGTCTCCCTCTCTCATAAAAACTTTCAGTAGCATCATTGATAAAACCCACAATATAACCATCACATAGAGCATTCTTATCATGATCCACATGCATAAAAGTATCATTACTCTCCACATAAGCATAAACAGTTTCATTAGTAATAGTGGGAGTAAAAATATCACATCCATCAATGTAATCATCATAAATAGGAGGCATAGAATAATCAAAATATTTTTATCCTCAATAGTAGATGGACTGAAAATATCATATTCATCATTGTAAACATCATATATAGGAGGCATATCATAATCAACATAAACTATATCCTCAATAGTGGGTGGACTGAAAATATCATATTCATCATCATAAATGGGAGACATAGTATCATCAAACAAGTTAAAGAACCTCCCAAGCTTAGATGATTGCAAGATATAAAAGGAACCTCCCCAAGCTTAGTCTAGTGCACACAAGAATAGAAACTTAAGCGCTACGCTCCCCGGCAACGGCGCCAGAAAAGTACTTGATAACCCCCAAGAGCAAGGGATCACTGTAGCACCTCTCAATGTGGAAGTAAGGTATCGATCCGCAGAGCAAGAAGGAAAAGTTATCTATTCCCTACAACTAAAGTGTCACAAGTTTTAGTTGATTATGCACTAAACAAGTTTAGAGAACAAGATGGTTGGTTTGATGGATGTAAAAGTGTCCCAATCCTCTTCTTTGCAAGAGGACAAGACAAAGGTAGTAGCAAGTGAAAGCTCTCAAAGAGAGAAAGCCCAATCCTCTATGTAGCAAGAGGACAAGCTCAAGTGTGTGTTTCTTATAGGAACAATGGACATGGTTCATGGGTTCACTTAATCCTCTCTCTCTCTCATCTACGGTGATCATCATGTTATAGATAAAGTACACACAATTGTCATGTTTTAATGGTAGCTTTTTATGACGGCTATATGTCCTAAAACACATAGTTGAAAGAAATACTCATTTGTGTTGCTAGGTCACCCCTCGTAAGGCTAGTGTGGTTTCTCTCACTCCCACATCATACTCTTTCTTTTTACCCCCAGATAAAGGATGTTGGGCGGTACTGTGTCACTCAATACCTATGCCGTGTCACATCGGCCATCCCGTACCCACATACATCATACTTCAAAGTATGACAAATCACAAAAGCTCCAACACAACGGTAAATGCATAACAAATCATCTCACACCACAATATTCACCACAAAGGTATTACATAGATGACCGTAATCATGTTCAGCAGCTCATACGGTACTAATTAGTGAAGCTCAAGAGAGAGGAGAGATACAAAAGTTACCACCACAAACCCTAGTCCAGGGGGTGGACTACTCCCCCTTCATCATGGTGATGATGGTGAAGAAGTTCTTGCTGTAGATGTTGATGATGAACACGCCGGAGGGGGGTGGAGCCCTCCGGAGGCGATTCCGGCGGCGTTTCCCCCCTCCGATCTTCTCCGGCGCAGCCTTCTGTCTCTCTGTTTCGTGGTTTTCTGTTTCTCCGCCGCCTCCTTTCGCAAACGCCAGGGGACCTTTTTTATAGGCGTTTTTAGGTCAAGACGGAGTCAGTGGACGAAAGATCGACGGCCACGGAGCTCCGAGGGGGAAAAGAGCTGGCCCACGCGGCCAGGTATTTTAGGCCGCGTGGGACCCTCCCATTTCCAGCCTGTTGGGCTTCTGGTCTTCAATTTAAGCCCATTGCGTTCGTCTCGAAAATTCTGAACCGTGCTCTTTGGCCTTGCCCTTTTTGGAGTCTCGAAGCTCCCGGAAAGTCTGAAACACTAAAAAGATGTTTTCTGAAAAAACAGGGTTATTTCCAAATAAATGGGAAAACTATGAAATATTCCCAAAATCATTATAAAACATTGATATAACCATTATATGATGCAAATATGATTGGAATATAAGCAATTAAAGTGCAAAGTTCATGTATGCATTTGACATGCATCATGAACTCAATAACTTCAAGCGCAACAAAGTGTGGAATCTAGTTGAGAAGCCAAAAGATTGCCGCAATGTTATAGGCACAAAGTGGATATTCAAGAACAAGCAAGATGAGCATGGAATGGTTGTGAGGAACAAGGCAAGATTGGTTGCACGAGGATACTCTAAGTTGAAGGCATTGATTTTGGAGAGACTTATGCACCGTGGCTCGCCTTGAGTCCATCTATATCCTTCTTGCATATGCATCACATCATAACTTTAAATTGCAACAAATGGATGTGAAAAGTGCCTTTCTTAATGGTCCTTTAAAGGAGTTGGTATATGTTAAGCAACCACCGGGTTTCGAGGACACTAAATTCCCTAACCATGTCTACAAGCTTGATAAGGCGCTCTATGGTCTCAAACAAGCACCTCGTGCTTGGTATGAGCACCTAAGAGAGCTATTGCTAGACCGTGGATTTGAATTGGGGCAAATCGATCCCACTCTTTTTACCAAGAGGGTTAAAGGGGCGCTTTTCATATGCCAACTTTATGTTGATGATATTATATTTGGCTCATCTAACAAAGCTTTCAATGATGAATTTTTAAAGCTTATGACCGATAGGTTCGAGATGTCTATGATGGGCGAGTTGAAGTTCTTTCTCGGTTTTGAGATCAAGCAATTGAATGAAGGGACTTTAATCTCTCAAACCAAATATACCCAAGACATGCTCAAGAGGTTCAATATGCACAATGCTAAGGGCAAGCGGTTTCCCATGGACACCAAATGCCATCTTGAACTTAATCCCGACGGTATCGATGTTTGTCAAAAACTTTATCGCTCTATGATTGGTTCTTTGCTTTATCTTTGTGCATCTAGACCCGATATTATGTTGAGTGTAGGGGTGTGTGCAAGGTATCAAGCCGCTCCTAAAGAAAGCCACATGGTGGCGGTCAATAGAATCCTTCGATATTTGGTTGATACCCCAAGGTTTGGTTTGTGGTACCCAAAGGGCACTAATTTCTCTCTTGCCGGGTACACGGATTCGGATTGGGCCGGTTGCAAGGATGATAGGAAATCAACTTCCGGGGCATGCCAATTCCTTGGTAGGTCCTTGGTGAGTTGGTCTTCTAAGAAGCAAAATTGTATATCTCTCTCCTCCGCCGAAGCCGAGTATGTGGCGGCCGCAAGTGCATGCACTCAATTGTTATGGATGAGGCAAACTTTAAAGGAATACGGTGTCAATTGTGACAAAGTGCCTCTTTTATGTGACAATGAAAGTGCTATCAAGATTGGCCACAATCCGGTGCAACACTCAAGAACGAAGCATATTGAGATTCGTCATCATTTTATTCGGGATCATATTGCTCGTGGTGATATTGAGCTTGGCTATATTCCAACCAAAGATCAACTTGCCGACATATTCACGAAGCCACTTGATGAAGCAAGATTCACCTTCTTGAGGCATGAGCTAAATATCGTGGATTCTAGGAGCTTGACTTGACCATCTTGCATACACACCTATATTTTGACTATCTATTTGGTTTAGGTGTAGGCATGGAAATAGGGGGAGTGCGGTCCTAATCCATTGGACTATCCCTCCCCCCATTATGCCAATAGTAAAAACTCATTTTGTCTCTATTCTTTTCATTTTATGAATTGTGAGCTTAAATGACGAGTAGTGGCCGTGGACCCAAGATATATCTTCGCGGTGTCACACCACATACTCATACATGGTGGCCTCGGCCACCGCCCTCTTCCTTGTGAAGAGTTGGTTCTTATTTGGGTCTTATTTGCAAATCATTTGGAGTTTTTGGTCCTTTTGTTGGTTTCATGGAAAACACACTCAACTTGGCATTTCCTTGTTTGATTCTTGCAAGAATGAGTGTGAAGTACCATTTTCAGTTTGGCTCTCTAAATCCCAAGCCTATATTATCAAAGAACCCTTCTATCTTGCACACACAAGTCTTGTTGTTGTTGTTGTTTGGAACGTAAGGGTTCAGCAGGCCTGAATTTTCTGTGTTTTCACAGAAATTCAGTGGGCCGGATTATCCGGTCTAAGTGCGGGCCGGAATATCCGGATCTGGCGGTTTGTTTTTTTTAACAGGGAGATATCGGGGTGAAGGGCTCATTCGAACCCTTCTCCCACCCCCGACTCTCCCTCTCCTCCGCCGCCTGCCGTCCCCGCGCCCTCCCGGGCAAGTTCCGCCGCCGAATTCGCTGGCCGCCGGCCGGATCTGGTGCTCCATCGCCCCGGGCACCTTCTCCTCCAAGAAGTTCCTCGCATGGAAGCGGGTAACTCTTCTTCTCTTGAATCTTGGGTGCTTTTGCCCTAGGATGCAATGTTGAGTTACTTTGCTTAAAAATCTTGGATTAGTTGGCTTCCCTTGGTCTTCCCTGCTTACTAGATACCTTAGTTTAGGAACCCTTAGCGTCGATCTACTTTTAGACCTCGGATTGAAGCTGTACTGTGCAGTTCTGGTCAGACCGGATATTCCGGTGCTCATCCAGGCCAGATATTCCGGTCTGAACTTTTCTGCACAGTTTTCCTCCTTTTTCATAGGACTAAGTTGCATCAATTTTGGGTTGCTTCTCTAATGTATGTAGTATTTCTCTCCTGAGGCTTGTGTGTGTGCTTATCTCCGTGCTATCCTCCTATTGCTTTTGTTCACAGGTAGCTCGGCTCCCAAACCCAAAAGACCTCGTCCTCGGTACTTTCGCACAGACCCTGTCTCGGGCAAGCTTGTTGATGAGACCGCTTTAAGGCAGCGCAAGAGCGAGGCAGTGCGCAAGATGAAGGAAGCCGCTGCAGCAAAGGCAGCCCCCAAAGACTCCGCCTCTAGCACGAGAAAGGGCAAAGCTCAAAGGCCCAACTACAAGACAATGCACCGTGCTGACTATATCAAAATTCGACAAGGGGATTGGTACCTCACTCCAAGAGATGAAGATATCGAAGATAACAGTTTTTGGTGCATGGAGCAACTCTTCATCCATAGGGATGTTTACCTCACAATGTCACACCCTCTTCGTCCTATGCAGCCTATCAAGCTTTCTACTCTTCAGTCCAAGCATGCCTATGATCAAGCTGCACACGTGATTGAAAAACTAGGACTGGTTCGCCTTATGGAGCTTAAGTGTGACTACAGTGTGGCTCTTGTTCAGCAGTTCTTTGCCACTCTTGTGATGAAGGTCGATTCCTTGAAGACTCTCAAGTGGATGTCCGGGTCTACTCAGTGTACAGCCACTTTCTATGACTTTGCTGCTGCCATTGGATATACTTTCTTGGGACGCACTCCCGCCGGCATTCGTCTCCACTCAGCTGAGGGGCCCAACAAGAACGCATTGGCACCTCTCTATGGCCGTGATGGTAAGATTGGGTACAAAACTGGGCTGCTTCCTCTCTATGACCAACTAGTCACCATCTTCCGGCACAACATTGCACCAAGTGGAGGAAACAATGATGCTATCCGGTCTGCTCTCGTCAACTTATTGTGCCTTGCTCATGAGATTGATCAAAATGAAGAGCCAAACAAGAACTTCCAGGTGGATGTCATGGACTACATCTATCATGAGATGTATGATGCCATGCTAGGTCGTTGTTCTATCCCGTATGCTCCATACATCATGGTGCTCATCCAGAAGACCTTGGATCTTGACCTCAGTGATGATGATTGCGAAGAACACATCTACAAGAAGGTCTATGTCAAGAAATATGCTGTTCGTCCTGCTGCTACCACCGTTCCTGCTGATGATGAGATCATGAGGGATGCTCGCAAGAGTGGTCGGTCCCGTCCCGCAGCCCCCGCCTCTTGTGCACCCCTAATCCAGAAAAAGATGAACTGGTTTCAAAAGTATGTGCTGTGCATGAATGCTGATCTCCGACATGGTCAATATGATGCTTATTGTGAAAGGCAGGAAATTCTCAAGAGACTCCCTAGCCTGCCAAATGACCCTCCCGTGTCCGATCCTCTCTCTTATGCACAATGGAATGCTGGTGCTCGGACTCCATGGGTTCAAATGGAGAAGCATCTTCTCGAGTCCTCTTCTGCTTATGCTCTTGCTAGTGACGAGGAAGATGAATCTGGGGAAGACGACGATACTGAGGACAATGATGATGAGGATGAGGACAATGATGATGAGGATGAGGAAAATGATGCTGAGCAGTGATCTCTATGGGACGTAGCATCGCTCTTTTCCCTTTTTGGCCTTTCGATGCCAAAGGGGGAGAAGTAGTTCTAGTAGGTCCTCCGTGGGATTTGCATGGGTTCGGGCACAAGCATATGCGTTTATCATTCTTTTTGCGCTTGTGTCCTTTTATCTCTTTGTCGAACTTATTTGCTATTTGTGAGTGTTGAACTATGTGGGTGTTATGTTTATGTTCTATATGAGAGACATATGGATTTCTAATTATGTATGGTTGAGACTACATTGTTGTGCTATGATCTCTATGGATTATTATCATTCATCTATATGCACAAGGTATGATCTTCATCTCAAGTCTCAACCTAGTGTGTGATGTGTCTCTTGTTGTACATTTGTTGTTATCTATATCATGTGTTGTACACATTTAGGGGGAGTTCTTTCCATTCTTTGTTGAAAAACATGATCTAGTTGTGGAATTCTATTGCAAATCCTAGTGTTGTCATCTAACACCAAAAAGGGGGAGATTGAAAGAACATTTACTAATCCCTTTAGGTTTTGTGTGTTAGGCAACAACACTAGTGATTCGTTAAATGTGTCGTCAAGTGATGCAGGTTTTAAGTTGTGAAAAGATCATGTGCATCTTAGCCAAAAAGGTGAAAAGTTCCCAGAAGCCGGATATTCCGGGTCGTGCCCAGACCGGAATATCCGGCCCTCAAGGCTGGCCAATCGAGAAATCGGCTAAGGACTCAAGGCGCGAGCCACTGGACTCGGCTGGACATTTAGGCCGGATATTCTGCCAGGGCCGGAATATCCGGTCTCCCCATCAACTGGCCATGGATTTTCGCTCAGGAAGAATTGCGCGTCGAAGGCGCGAGCCCCTGGTGTGGACCGGATATTGTGACCGGATATTTGCATCAGGCCGGAATATCCGGCCTTCACTTACACCGGATTATCGGCCTCCCGGGCTTGCAACGGTCAGATTTCTTGGAGGGGTATAAATACCCCTCCACCTACCTCCAGCCAGCTAGCTCGCCCAAAAAGAAGAACACCATTGTTGCAAGCTCAAGAATCACTAGATCTCCCAATCCCTCCACCCAAACTCGTTGATCTTTGGAGGATTGAAGGAGAAGACCCGGATCTACATCTTCACCAAGCCGTTCTTCATTTCCCCCTCATTTACTTGAGGGCCGCTTCGCTAGGATTTCCATTAGGAAAACCTAGCTTCTTGTTGTACTCACTTGTTGTCTTTGTGACAGATTTGTAGCTGTTCGGGAGCCCCAATCCTCTTGTGGGTTGTGCCCCGGATCGTTGTTGTAAGGGCTCCGGATTCCGCCTTGAAGGATTCTGATAGTGGAAGGTGAACCAAATCTTTGTGGTGCGGTTCATCGGAGAAGAAGGTGCGTCCGCCTTTGTGGCGGTTGAGTTTTGACCTTTGTGGTAGCTCACACCTCTCCAACGAGACGTACTCCCCTAAAAAGGAGGAACTCGGGATTACATCCGTGTCTCCGCGTGCTTTCACTTCGGTTACTTCTATCCTTGTTTATTGTCCTTACTTCGTGTATCTTGTTTAGTTGCTAGCTTGTCATATAGGTAAATTCACCGTAGTTGCATATCTAGAGAATTTACCTTTTAGTGTCAAGCCTAATTTGAAAAAGTACTAAAATTGAAGTAGCACCTATTTACCGCCCCTCTAGGTGTCATACGATCCTTTCAGAAGTACAGACAGCGCCATGACGACGCCTCCAAGGAGGTGACGGCACCCGCGGGCGTCGCCGTCGTCAGCTTCACTCAGGGCTTTCGCCCCGGCCTTGTCCTCCATCCCAACACCCATCAGACGCAGCAAGGAGCATGCTTTTGGACCACCGTTGACGAGAGGCGAAGCCGAACCGTCAGCGGAGCAGGAGGTGCCGCTCACCGTCTCACCACCACCACCAAACGGGGACTGGATGGTGAGAATCCAGCCCACCGCCGCCTGGCCGGCTGCTGGCACCGCCACGGTGCCCAGCGACCTGCTTCGTCAGGCACCACGCGCAGCCTGCAGCCACGAGCCCAGAGCCACCGGCCCGCCAAAGCCCATTTGGGCCCGTGCGAAACGGGAGCTCCCGGACGCAGCCGCAGGGGCGCCACCGCCGCGGAGAGGCCACGCCTCTCCCGTCGTCGCCGATTCGCGCTCGCCGCCGGGACTCCGCCGCTCCTCGCCGTCGAATCTCCGACGGACCACGCGCCGCCGCCAGGTGAGGTCGCCGCCGCCACGCGAGGGGAGGTCCCCGCCGCCGTCGCCGCCCGGGCTTTGCCCGGCGGGACCTCTGGCGGAGGGAGGGGACGAGGGGGTGGAGGCCGGAGGCGGGCGGCGCAGTCGCCCCCCGAGTCACCTAGGTTGGCGACGCGGGGTGAGAGGAGTTTTGCGAGGACTCGGTCTACTTAATTCGTCGTTTTTGTAAAATGCTGATCACTCGCGTGGGATTCGAAACGGTACAAAGATATGACAAAATATTACTAGTAGATGACAAGATTCATCATACGAGAGCTATGCCCTTGCGTCACAGAGCTAACTGTCTGCACATAAAATTTGCTCGGTGTGCTCACGATGTTGCGCTACGGCTAGGGGCCTTCAGCGAGAATATCCGCTAATAACCCAGGTAAATCTATTTAGCTCTGATCTACCCTCTTAGCCGCTAAGCTTCCTGCTCAGCGACCCAATTTTTTTTTTTTGCGCAAATCTTACCGCTCGGCCCAATTTCACATCCAAACTTGACACCCATGCTAAACCTATCTCTAAAATTCCCACTATGTACGGAATTGCTTATATAATTTTCTGATACATGGACCAAATTATGTTCAGAACTCCTAGTTATTCTTATCTCTTACGTGACTATGTTAATATGTTATGTATCGGTGAATTATTGGTGCATATATACGAATATATGCTTCCCAAATTTTGAATTCTTTCATTATTTAGGAAAACGGTTATATGGCCTTGGCCCGGCTATAGCTATTCGTAGCTTCTGAAATCGCCGCGGCTAAATGCAATAGCCGGCTATTTTAAACTTTGCTTACAGGAGAGAAATCCAAAGTTCATCGGAGAAGAAGGGCCGCGGGAGGGAAGAAAGAGTCAGGGAGCTACCGGTGTCATCGTCGGCGTCGCTGCGAGGGGCGTGCCCCGTGCGTCGCCCCTGCCCAAAACACGAGGAGGCACGATTCCACGTTGACCCGACGTGTATAGTCCAGATTGCTGGGCTGAGCCCGCTCGATACCGGGCTACCAAACGACCAACTCGTGTTTTGCTGTGTTTTTGGTCTGGGCCGGGATAATAACTAGCAAACCCACTCAAAACTCCTGTACCAAACAAGGACTAATGTGTCACAGTTTCTTTGCAGTCGACAAAAAGCTAGTACTACAATGCATGGATAATGATCGAGTAGAATAAAAGCATCACTGCAAAAGTAACTCGTACCAGCAAAGCGATCACCATAGTCATCTGTATAAAATGAACTGCAAACCGACAGTGCTAGCTGGGTACTAATCATTGAGGGATGGGAAGAGTGGGAATGAGAGAGGATTTGGTGAACACCCAATCCCCACAAATACTCTTCCCTTACAATACACTAGCATGGACTAGAGTTTTTTGTGTTAGGCAAAAATGAGATGGTTGGTAGGGGATATTTGGGGATTATCCCCTCCCATCCCCTAAAATACATTAGAAGTAAACAGACTAGTGGAGATTTTTCGGGATCCGGGATAATCCCCTCCCATCCCCTAAAATACACTAGAGGTAAACAAGGCCTACAAGTGACGTGCCGCCGCGCCACTTTGTAGGAGTATGTGCGTACACGTATGACAACGCAGACGCCACTGTACGATGCGTACCAGACTACCAGCAATGTCGTGCTCCTAACTAACGGAGTTGAGAAAATTGCAGAAAACCATCACAATTGGTTACTAAGCTTAAAAAATCACCGATTTTTTCCTCTTTCGCAAATCACCACCAGGATTCGTTGACAACGTGACAGAAAACACTGATTTTGCCAGTTAGCTCGTTTAACCATGATGGGGCCACTGTCAGTCATGACGTGGCATTTTTTGACGTATCGCGGAAACGGCCATTAACGGCACCAGGTCAGAGAGGTTTAGGTTCGAACGAGTCCTCCTTCCTCCGTGCCCGACCTCACTCTGTCTGCGCTCTGTCTCTCTCAAGTCCGGCCGACGATTTCATGGCGAGCTGCTCCTCCACCGCTCCGCCATGCCTTTGTGGAACGACGGCGAGACCGACACCGATAGTCTCTACTCGGAAGCTGAGGTGAGTCCTCTCTTTGTATTGGGGTTAGGGTTTCACCCGATCTGTCTTCGTCCTTCTCTTGTGCTGGCGATTTTTCTTCGATTTGAGCTTTGCTTCATTCTGATAGAGCTTTATTTGAGCGACTGTAGGCCCCCCTGACCATCTACGATTCCGATTTATGTGGCCTCGAAGAGGATGAGAAGCGGCTGTGTAACTCCCGCGGACAATTTGAGAAATCTGTGGCATTTGAGAGTTCTGACAGTGGTAGAAGGTTTCTTGGATGTGGATCTGTGGTCAGTATTAGTTTCTGATTATTTTGTTAACTGGCTGGTAGCTTATTTGTGCAGTATAAATATTTGTCGTCAGTATATATTGCACCTTATACAAGAAAACTAATGTGCTACTGATTATATATTGTTTAACTAGCTGGTAACAAATTTGTGTAAATTTCTTAGTGTAATTTTCTGACATAATTATTACACTGCTGGTAATAATTTTATACTGCACCTTATATAAGAAAACTGCTAATGTGCTACTGGTTATATATTGTTAACTAGCTGGTATATTATTTGTGTAATTTTCTTAGTGTTTTTCCTTGAGAAATAACTTTACACCGCTGGTAATAATTTGGAGTGTACTGTTCTGAAATATTTTGTGTATAAACATTAGGATGGAGCTGGATGTGGGACAGTAGAGTGCGTTGACCCAGAATGGCCTATGTCACTTAAGAAGGCCCTGTGGTTTTATTTTGTACTTCAAACTATGTGCACTTTGAAACCTGTGGTTTTATTGTATAAGGTGTAAAACTTAACTTGTACTTGAAACTATGTCACTTCTTAAGTACGAGCCCAACTGGGCGTACTAGGACGAGCAGATCGAGGTGGAGTTCAACTACCGGCTCCATTTCTTCTTCGCTAGAGTGGTTCGACTCCGACGACGACCGCCTCACCAACACCTCCGACGAGTACTTTGCGGCGGGCATGGAAAGGGAGAGCGTGAGGTACGAGGCGGCGCAAGAAGCTCGACGCGCAAGAAAAGAACAGGGTGGCACCTCCTCCGCCACAACCTCAACAAGAGGCGGAGGAGGTTGATTGATGATGACGATGCCGAGGACTGGCCGTCGCCGCAGTGGGACGCAAGCGAGATCCAGCTCGCCATTGAGGCGTCCTTGGCCCCGCCCGCGCCGCCCTCCACCGCCGCCGATGGCTACCTCAACTGCCTCTGCGCCGGCTGTCGCCGGGCACCTCTGGCTGCATTGGCGGGCTCCTGCCCGAACTGCCGGTCTCCGGCATGCCGTCCTACTAAGTAGGTCTAAGTTTTAATTTAAATGAATTATGTCTATTTTAAATAAATTATGTCTAGTTTGAACAAAATATCAATGAAATCTATATATTTTCGTGTTTAAATGTCGATTTGCCCATAGCGCCCGTCCGAGCGCCCATCCGGACGCCACTGGATTTGAAGTGAGTGAAGATATCGAGCAATCTAAAATTGTCTTAGCTGAATTAAACTTCCCGTGTGTCCTGAACTCTGGATAACTATAAGCCAACCGAACATTGTCACCTCAATCAAATCTGAATCTGCTATATGCACGCAGACGCAGATAACACTTGTACTATGCAATGGAATCGACTGGTTACCGAACATACTCGGCACCACGTGCTCGTGTAAAAGAATGGACCCTCCTTCTCCACTCTGTTCCACACTTTCACCAACTCCATGATTAGTAGCCTAGCTAGGCCCCACCGACTGATAAATCCAAAATCGAAAACTCGACGACAAGTACTGTTAATTATCCTATTTTGAGCGGAGAAGAACACGTCCAAATCCACATGGGGTAGCTAAATCTTAGCCTGATTTATCAGGTCGGGTCATTATCGGCTCACCAAACGCGAGTAAAGCACCGACAGTCTATTGCCGGGCACCACAAGTTCCCTGATAAGAAAACACACACTCAACTTCCCAATGGACCATGTCTTTACATCGATCGCACTACCAACGATAATTAGGAGTGAAGAACTAAAGTTGCTCAAAATGTAGTGCAATATTGACATCCAGCTGGCCGCAAACACATAAATTCAATCAGATAACCCAATCTTACAAACCACCAAGAAGGCAAGAACAAGAATGGAAGGAAAGAGTTTGAACAGAGAGGAAGGAAAGAAACACCGCCGGCAGGCTGGCGGCAGGAACCAAAGACAAAGAAACTCATCAAATCTATGCACATTGATGCCCATGGCCTCCTCTGGTCGACTCATCTGTAGACTGTAGGTACCCATCTTACAAGAGGTAGGCAAGAAGGGCGGCCATGCCAGCCACGCCCCACCCGAGGGCCCTGGCGCCGGCGGCGGCCGAGGGCGTGGCCTCGTCATCCGACCCGGCTGGCCCGGCGGCGGCGTCACCCTTGTTTGTCTTCCCTCCCTTGGAGGCGGTGGGCGCGGCCGCCGGCGCCACCTTGGTCCCGAACAGCTCGTTGGGCAGGAGCACCTTGTCGACGGGGTAGACGGCGAGGGGCTTGACGGCGCTGAGCGCGTTGTTGACGGTGACGGTGACGACGCCGCTGGAGACGTTGACCTGGTTGTTGGCGGTGGCGGTGATGTTGAGCGTGAATGGACCGTCCTGGCCGGAGGCCTGGGTGCGGATGGGGTTGCTGGCGGTCTGGAAGGACTCGAGGGTGTAGAACTGGGGCAGGATGTGGCCCTGGACGAGCGCCACCTGCTGCTGCGCGGTGAGGCCGTTGAGCGCGCCGGCCTTGAGGTTGTTGAAGGCGTTGTCGGTGGGCGCGAACATGGTGTAGCCGTTGCCGTTGAAGGAGTTGTTGAGCTGGCTGTTGAGCTGCGTGTCCTGCTGCGTCGACTTGAGCAGCCGGATGAAGGTCGTGAACTGCCCGCCTTTCTCCAGGATCGCCGTCACGTTCTGCGGCCCGCTCGGCGTCGCCGAGGGAGCAGGCGCCTGCGCGTGCGACACCGCGAGGATGGCCAAGAACGCCGCCGCCACGACGGCAATGCCGCTCCTCATCGCTGCCATTGTTTAGCTAGCTGCTCTGTGGGTTGCACAATGGAGGAGCTAGGCTGCAGGAGAGAGCGGTAATGGTGCAGTGCGTGTGATCGATGCTCGGGTGGTAGTGTTGGTTGATATAGGGAGGTGGACGTGGGGGTGGGGCAGCGGTCATGGCTGGAGCTGAGCTGGTCTGACGGGGCGAACCGACCGGTGGTTGCGCTTGGCGGGGAGGTGAGGGGAGGTTATGATCTGCCAGCCCGTGGAATAAAGGAAAACATGCGACGGAATGTAAACAAGAGCCGCCGTGCGCAGTGAGAGTGAGGTCAAGGGAATGTATATTGCTCCTCGAGCTGTTAATGTTCGGTGTGTGTACGGCGGCGGGGCACACCAGAAGAACCCGGCGCAACCAACAGCAACGATGTAACCTGCGCTAGCGCATGTGGCTGCCGTGCGAGTGCACATCCATCATTAAGTTCAATTTAAAGCTCGAGGAGTATGTTGATATTTGGCTCCCCACGGATCGAAAGTCTGTAGGCAGGTGAGAGAGTGAGAAGAAGTGGGAATTACTAATTTCCTTGGGTGGGCAAGGCGGCTGCAAAGGGTGGCAACTGTCATCTCAACTGGTTCAAGGTCTGTCACCCGCTGCAGTATGGCGGGTTGGGTATCCCGACCTCGCCAGCATGGCGATCCGTCTTCGGAGCCGTTGGATCTAGAGGATACAGACTCTCTGTGACCTTGGCGCAGTGGCGGAGTTAGGATTTTCAAATTGGGTATGCAGAATGATAATTATTGGTTCCACGTGTAAAAAGGAAGCTGCCAAAAGTATTTTGCGAAAATATTGGGTATGCATTGCGGCAAGTGTTACGCTTTCACTAGGATGGTACTTAGTGACGGGACCTCCGCCTCTTTTGAGAGGATATGTGGCTGAACGGGAAGTCAATGACGGACCTCTTCGCGCTCATTCCGAGACGTCCCAGGAAGCATCGTACGGTGTGTGAGGTGTTGGTCGAGCGCCGTTTGATCACCGACATTATGGGGGCCTGGTACCCATGCCTTTTCGCAATATGTGAAGGTTTGAAACAGTTAGTGCGACGTGCAGCTCTCAATGGAGCCGGATGCGTTACTTTGGCGATGGATGACCGACTCCCAGTATTTCTCTAGACCTTGCTACAATGCCCTCTTCCAAGGGTCGACTATATCAAAGTCGTGGAAGCTTAACTGGAAAACGTGGGCACTTTCTAGGATGAGATTCTTCCTATGGCTAGCATGCCAAAATGTTGGACGGGCGAGGGGCTAGCGTTACGTGACCAATCGGTCGATACGACGGGACACCTCCTTACCGGTTGCCCCTTCCCGCGGATGATTTGTTGTGAGGTCCTATCCTGGATCCGGTCCACCTCCAGACCCTCGCCGTCGGGGACAACTTTACGGATTGGTGGTCGCTGGCGCTACATTCCACTCCCCGCGTGCTGCGTAAGAGCACCTATTTGGTGATCGCGCTAACAACATGGTGGGTATGAAAGCATCGTAGCGCAGCCGTATTCGGCGACGCTCGCCCCTCTGTGGCATCCATGTTCGACACTATAAGGGCGGAGGCTCACCTCTCGGGCTCAAGGCGAGGGCGGGGGCTCGTGGGCTCCATCCGATACTCCCCTAAATTTCTCGTTTTGTATTGAATTGTCACTACGGGAAAGCCACAGTACGCCGACGGCCGTACTGTACGCCGACGGCTAAATGTCGGGGCCGTCGGCGTACAGCGCGAGCTAGGGCAGCCGCCCACACAGCCGTCGGCGTACGAAGCGCCGTCGGCGTATCCAGGTAAGGCCGACGGCAGCCGTCGGCGTAAACCGTGCCGTCGGCGTACAAAAGGACGCCGTGACGGAACTTCCAGTGGCGTTTATACGCCGACGGCAGCCGTCGGCGTATAGATGAAACTTTTTTTATTTATTTCTCTATATAATATTTATTTATTTATTTATCTATATAATATTTAATGTAGTTATAATTTATATATATATTGGACCTATATTTTCCCGCCCAATTTCAGTATCCCACCCCCGTAAAATAACGGTTCGAGTTTCCCGGAACCCAACCCTACAACATATACATGTAAATAAATAAAAACAACACATGTAAAATACCTTCCTATGGCCTAACCTAACACAACCAAGCAAAAAAGTCCACTGGCCTACCCCTTTCGACGCACGTCTATGGGGGTAGACGAAAACGTTAGGGTTTTCCCAGCGGATTCGGGGTTTCGCCGAAGCGGGGCCCCGGAGCGTCGGAACCACACCAGAACCTAGGTTGTGCCATACCATATGTATACAAGTGTGTTAGGTGTTGTAAATGTGCAATATCCTACTCCGGGGTGTGACCGGCTTCACCGGCTTCACTTTCTCTCTAGTGAGTTTCTGCACTTAGAGGTGAAAACTCCCGTTTCGGGAGAACCGGATGGAATCTTGTGTTGATTTGGGGTAGACTTTGGTTTCTCACCTTCCTATGGCCTAACCTAACACAGCCAAGCAAAAAAGTCCACTGGCCTACCCCCTTTCGACGCACGTCTATGGGGGTAGACGAAAACGTTAGGGTTTTCCCGGCGGATTCGGGGTTTCGCCGAAGCGGGGCCCCGGAGCGTCGGAACCCCACCAGAACCTAGGTTGTGCCATACCATATGTATACAAGTGTGTTAGGTGTTGTAAATGTGCAATATCCTACTCCGGGGTGTGACCGGCTTCACCGGCTTCACTTTCTCTCTAGTGAGTTTCTGCACTTAGAGGTGAAAACTCCCGTTTCGGGAGAACCGGATGGAATCTTGTGTAAATTTGAGGTAGACTTTGGTTTCTCACCTTCCTATGGCCTAACCTAACACAACCAAGCAAAAAAGTCCACTGGCCTACCCCCTTTCGACGCACGTCTATGGGGGTAGACGAAAACGTTAGGGTTTTCCCAGCGGATTCGGGGTTTCGCCGAAGCGGGGCCCCGGAGCGTCGGAACCACACCAGAACCTAGGTTGTGCCATACCATATGTATACAAGTGTGTTGGTGTTGTAAATGTGCAATATCCTACTCCGGGGTGTGACCGGCTTCACCGGCTTCACTTTCTCTCTAGTGAGTTTCTGCACTTAGGGGTGAAAACTCCTGTTTCGGAGAAACTCACTAGAGAGAAAGTGATGCCGGTGAACCCGCTCACATCCCGCTGTGGGAACTTGGACATCCACAACACCCAACACACTTGTATACACAGACGAATGACAACAAAAACTTGGGTACATAGACGAATGACAACAAAAACTTGGGTACATAGACGAATGATAACAAACTTTGGGTACATAGACGAATGACAACAAACTTGGGTACATAGACGAATGACAACAAACCATTTTGTCCTAACCAATGATGTGGCTCAGGTTAGTCATACTCTTGCCTAGGCCTATAATACTCGTGGGTGTAGTCGTCGTAGTCGCCGTCGTCGTCGTCGCTGTCGTCGGACGGCCGTGATGTAGTCGTTGACGGGGGTTGTCGCCTGGACTGTAATTGAGGGTAGCGCAGGCGGGGGTTATCGCCGGCCGTGATGTAGTCCATGACCCTCTTGAGAGTCCGGCCGGCCCACCACAGCCGACGGCCGGCCGGCCTCGTTGAAGTTCGAAGGACGCGGGCGGTCCTCCTCGTACCTGGCGAGCGCCTTCTCACGCCTTTCGATGAAGAAGGCGTCCCAAGTTGGGCGATAGTCTGGCTGCCAGCGGGAATCCATCCGCTGCTCCGGAGTGAGCTCGAGGTAGTAGTGGTTCGTGATGGCCGCCCGGCGCGCCAAACCTTGAGGGACAGGAGGGACCGGCACGCCTCCGGTGCTCAGCCTCCAGCCGGCGGGGACGTTGTAGCCGGGTGGGCAGGGGTAGTTCGAGGCGCAAAGCGCCTCCGCCTCCGAGTAGGTTAGAGTGGGTACGGTGGAAGCCATGGGAGAGTGATGAGGTTGCAGATATGAGTTTAGATGTGCTATGCCAATGGAGGCCATGAATACATATATATAGTGAGAAATGGCGGGAAGAAGCACACGGATCGTGTGCTTCCTTCCAGCGCTTGTGAGCCGTTGGATCAGCGGTGTGTTTCTTTCAACGGCTCACAAGCACTGGAAGGAAACACACGATCCGTGTGCTTCTGCCTGATCCAAGGGCTCACAAGCGCTCGAAAGAAACACACCGATGATCCAACGGCTCACAAGCACTGGAAGGAAACACACGATCCGTGTGCTTCTGCCTGATCCAAGGGCTCACAAGCGCTCGAAAGAAACACACCGATGATCCAACGGCTCACAAGCACTGGAAGGAAACACACGATCCGTGTGCTTCTGCCTGATCCAAGGGCTCACAAGCGCTCGAAAGAAACACACCGCTGATCCAACGGCTCACAAGCACTGGAAGGAAACACACGATCCGTGTGCTTCTGCCTGATCCAAGGGCTCACAAGCGCTCGAAAGAAACACACCGATGATCCAACGGCTCACAAGCACTGGAAGAAACACACGATCCGTGTGCTTTTGCCTGATCCAAGGGCTCACAAGCGCTCGAAAGAAACACACCGCTGATCCAACGGCTCACAAGGACTGGAAGGAAACACACGATCCGTGTGCTTCTTCCTGATCCAACGGGTCAGCAGCGCCAGAAAGAAACACACGACGCCTATAAATAGGCCACTCCTCAGACATGTTACTCACTCACACAAAACATTCCAGCGTCAGTCGGAGAGGCATCTTTGGGCAACCAGCGGCAAGACGTCTCTGATGATCTGCGACCGTTCCAAACGGTTGCAGATCATCAGAGATGTTTTGCCGGACGGTTGTAGATCATCAGAGACGTCTTACCGCTGCTTGGATCGAAGTGGCGCTCAAACACAAAACATTCGGGTTCCCTAGCTATGCCCGACACTGAATGCAACGACATTCGACCGTGAATCAGTGTCGGGCTGTAGCTAGGAGAAACCGTGTGTTTTGTTCTATCAAGAAATCCAGTTTCCCGCCAACGTTTCCCGCCAAAATATTTCCCGCTATCGTTCCCGCCACCGTTTCCCGCCAAATGCCGCCACCGGTAGTTCTATAAAACCCAGTCGAAGGTACGCATGGTACTCACTTGAGCGCAAGCATGGTGTGTATTGGTCCTTGCGAGAAGTGTGTGTCCGGGTTTCACATTTCCGCATCCGAGCATCTCGCCAGGCTTTCGAGCAATTTGAATGTAGATGGTAGGGTAGTTCCAATTGAAGAAATTTTGCACACTGATAGTCATCTCGCTTTGCTCGGGGCGAAGCTATGCCGCGATGGGTTTCCGTATAGGACCCCGCTCCAAATTCGTGCAGAAATGCTCAGGCTTGCAGATAAGTTTGACAGGAAAGTTACGAATAGTCCGTTCTACCGAACTGAAGCTGACCGTGCTTCGTACGGCCGTTCCTGTCTCTGGGTAGTAGACAGCGATGATGACGACGACTTCATGCCGTCGTCAAAGGAAAGGAGGGTTGAAGCACTGAGCAAGAAGGCTGAAGCTTCGTCCAAGGGCAAAGGCAAGAAGGCAGAATCTTCGTCAAAGGGCAAAGGCAAGAAGGCATAATCTTCGTCAAAGGGCAAAGGCAAGAAGGCGGATGGTGCAGGCTGCGTTGATGGGAGATAGGTAGAGTCTTTGTTTTACTTGTGTTGTATCGTAATTTCAAGTTGTACCTTAATTTGTTCTATCCAGTATTTAGAACTAGTGAAGTTGTAACGTAGATCTCTATCCAGTATCCCGAAGTTGTACGTAATTTCAAGAAACACACCGCTGATTTCCCGCTACAGTTCCCGCCATCCGAGCATCCCGCCACATTTCACATTTGCGAGAGGGGCTCCGGAGCGTCGAAATCCCAGCGAGGCCTAGAAATATTAATGAAATGAATTATAATGGTCTAGAAATATTAAGAACAATAAAAAATAATAGAAGAATTGAAAAAGAAAATAATAGAAGAATTGAAAAAAAAATTTAGCAAAACCATACGCCGACGGCCTGGGCCTGAATATGTGAGCCAAAATCGGCCCGAGTGGCTTCGCGCGCCACAAAATCCCCAAATATTCCAAACGCAATCCCTAAATCGCCCACCCCGCCGCCGGCCGTCCCCGACCCCGCCGCCGGCCGCCCCACCCCGTACGCCACCCACCGCGCCGCCCCACCTCGTGATTGCAGCCGCTGCCGCTCCTCTGCTCGCCCCACCCCGTACGCCACCCGCCGTCGCCATGAAGCCCGAGGCGCAGAGCACGTCGCCGGCGTGATACCGCGCGCCTCCTTCCTCCCCTTCGCGCGTACAGCTGCCCCGCGACCTCCTCTTCCTCCTCGACGCCGCCGCACGTCCGAGTTCTTCCCCGACACCGTGCGCTCGCCCCCGACCCCGCCGCCGGCCGGCCTCCATCCGCGAACCCTAGCGCGGCGCCGCCGTCCGCAGCACGCCGGCTCGACCTCCTCCGCTGCCACGCGCCCTGCGCCGTGCCCCGGTGCTTCCCTCTCTCCCAGCTCGCCTAGGTCGGCAGCAGCACCACGGGCAGCGCTGAGGGCCGTCGTCGAGGTACCACCCATCTCCTCTCTAGCTGCGGTTTGGGGGTGTGACGTAGTTGCTAAGATTTATGTGTGCATGTTGCTGCTAGTTCTTTGGGCAGATGGATAGGAGGTGGGGGCAACTAGTTTTAGAGATAACCAGCATGTGAAATTGATGTATATGTAGGCACTGAAATTTGCACATTGGAATAGCAAAGGGTGGGCTCAAAAACTGATGTATATGTAGGCACTGAAATTTGCTCCACTTGCTCTATTTGTAAAGCATGTGAAATTTGCATCTCAGAATTTTTATATGCAAGCATGATATCACCTAGGATATTTGTATGCTCAATGGTCATTGGACCATCATTTCTAATGTTTGTAAAATATTAGAATAGGTGTCAGGTTCCATTTCTAATGTTTGTAAATTATTAGAATAGGTGTCAGGTTCCATTTGTAATTAATTGTTTACCCTTTCTCAATGCAGGTGATTGACCAAGATGAGCCAAGGCAAGGAATCATCGGCCTCCTTGCTGAAGAAGGTGCGCCAGAAGAAAGTTACTAAAAGTGGAAGAGAACATATTCCGAACCCGCGTTACCTGTCTGACAGTGGTGAGAGTAGAGGTGATGCAATTATTAATTTGTTCATGTCTTTATGCTTAATTGTTCACCCTTTCTCAATGCAGGTGAGGGTGGAGATGCTGGAGGAGGGGGAGGTGCCGATGCTCCAGTTCCTCCGAGGGGACGAGGTGCAGGACGAGGACGAGGGCGAGGTGTAGGACGAGGGCGAGGTGAGGAGGACGAGGGCGAGGTGAGGGAGGACGAGGGCGAGGTGGGGGCGACGTGTCTTCGGACATACCCTCTGCTTCTGTCGACGTGGGTTCGGAGGAGACGGGCCCCTCCACGGACTTGGAGGCGGGGCCCTCCGCGCTGCCAAGAAGCCAAGGATTCGAGGGGAATCCCAGGTCCCTGATGAGGACAAGGAACCTGCTACCGAGGAGGAGAAGATCCTCATTACGCCTAATGGGAGAGAGTAAGTGACTATATATACTAATTTTGAACATGGTAACTTCATTGTGGTCAGGACAATTTGACATGTACTAATGTTTAATTATTGTGCAGCAACTGGATACATCCTGCGGGAGCCCGTGTGCCTAACACCCTGATTGGAGCTTTGATTAGGAAGTTTTGGCTGGGCTTGTACAGTACCGTCCCCAACGGCGCGACGAAGCTAGCCACCCATTGGGTAGACTATCAGGCCGCCAATTACGCGAGCGGCGGGAAATGTTCTGACGCCGTGATCAACAAGTTTTGGGTAAGTTGAACTTTTCGAATTTCGTTCATACTTGATGTCCCCACCATGCTCTCACAATTTGTTTTTTGTGCATGATTAAAGAAGTTCTATAGGGTACTTCCTGAGCAGCGGGGCGATGCGGACAAGACTTTGGAGGGGGCTTGTAGGAAGTTGACACGACAGCAGTTCTACAATGCAAAGCATACCATGATCAATCATTTCAGTACTGAGACGTTAGGCAAGACGGCGGTGAAGCATGCGATTGTGGAGAACCCACTTGAGGTGACCGTAGATGACTACATGGCGGTAAGTAGATTGTTAATGAGATTACATGTTGCTGCTAAGTTGCAATTGCATTATCCGTTCTTCACATGAGTATTGTTTTTTCAGTTTAAGCCCTCATGGGCCTATGGCAAGGATGACGCGTGGAGGGCGTTGGTGTCTAGGTGGGCTGGGGAGGACCCCGCGTTCAAGGCCTTGAGCGAGCGAAACAAGTTAAACCGCGGGAGCGGGGGGACACATCGTGCGGGTGCCCGCAACCATGATCGCTTCAAGGCAAAGCTGGTATATATATACATGAAACAATCTTCATTTATTTCCCCTCATGTTCCTACTTGATACGCATGACACTTCTTTGGCATTGCAGGAGGCCGATCTCGGGGAGCCTCTTTCGGACATGCAAGCATGGGAGAGGATGAAGATGAAGAAGCCCAATTTTTCTGAGCCTCAGCCCTCGCAGCCCGATTACTTCGGCACTGCCAAGGAGGGGCTAAAGGCATACGTCGAGACGTTCAAGGGTATAAATCCGGAGGTGGACAACCCTCTTGAGCATGACATCGACGAGAGAGCGGTGGTCCTTGCCGGGAACGGTTGGGAGCATGGCCGTCCTCTCATGCTTAGTGCGGTACTCACGCGTACTCCTGAGTTGGGCCTCTCGCGTGTCAAGGCTACCCTCACCGCCGATGACCCTCCCGTCCTGCCTCGTCGGCCTTCCCGAGCTCGCCCCGATGTAAGTTTTTCTCAATTTCATTCTCTTTCCGACATTCGTTCCTAGCTAAGTGGCTAAGTTGACGAGATGCGTTCCCTTTTAAAACTGTAGGCTCATTTCGAGGCGGCCTTCGATGCCGCTTACGCGAGCTATGAGAGAGAGTATCAGTTGTGGGTACAGAAGAGCCAGGAGTATGAGGAGTGGGCAGAGTTGAGGGATGCTGTAAGTTTCAACTTTTATATTTGCAAAATATGACAAGTCCCATTTCCTCAGTTTGAACCTTCTTTTTCTACAACTCCTGACATCTAAACTATCTTGTAGGCTGACGAGAAGTTTCATGCCACTGGAGAGCGGTCGCAGCTGCCTACGCGTCCACCTAGGCCGGGGATCATGCCCGTCGGCCCAACGAGGGAGTCGGTCGCTCGCACATACAAGCCAGCGACTCCGGTAAGTTATTTGCCAAACAAGTTGTTACCGCCATGCTGTGCTTTCCAAGTTGCTAACTTGGACTCAAAACATGTAGGGATCGGAATACTCGAGGACTGCACCCTTTGGTCGTGCTTCCGCCTCGCCGACTTCGACGCGCGCGCTCGTGGAGCATGGCACTGGTGGTGCCTCGCCTAGTTCGTCGCGTGAGACCACACCGTCCCGTGCCTCGCCGGATTCCTTGTGTGGTTCGACTGGCCCACGCGGTCGGTCGCCTATTCTCACGCTGTCAGAAATGGATACCTCGGGCTCTCGGGAGGTGTAGGATGTGTTCGGGTGTAGCGTGTGTGAATTCGAACTATGTTTATGTCATTTTTGAGTTTGGATGAATTTGAATCATGTTTGTGTCATTTGGATATGTATGTGATGTTTTATTTGATGTTTCTGTGATGTTTTATAATTTGTGCAATTTTAATTGTATTTAAAATGCGCCAGAAACCAGCAGCAAAAAGTTTCAGAAACTGAAATATGGTCTAAGATTGCCGTCGGCGTAGGAGCTGTGGGGACGCACAGGATGGCGCCACGTCGACGCTGGATGCCCATATGGTCATCCCTACGCCGACGGCAATGCCGTCGGCGTACGACTCCTCCCAGACGCACCAGATCAGCACACGTGGCATCATAGGCCGACGGCACTGCCGTCGGCGTATAGGTGGAGCAGACGGAGACGTTCGACGTCCGTTTTGTGGGTCCCACTGCTGCGTCGCCGACGGCGACGGATACGCCGACGGCAGTTTTCGTACGCCGACAGCGTCCTACGCCGACGCAGATACGCCGACGGTGGCCGTCGGCGTAGGACTACGCCGACGGCGATCGTTGCTACGCCGACGGCAGCCCGCCGTCGGCGTTTTGACGGTTTCCCATAGTGTGTATGGTGTAGTGGACTGCACATAAACCTTCCTTTCTATCAATGTTTGTTTTTTGTGTTTTTGTGGTTTGGGAATAAGCAAAACGTTGCGTTACCGGCCTGGCTAACGAGTTGGGAAACGTGTCGTGTTGGCACGATGTATGATTTCCGACGGACGAAGACGCTATTTATTCCGTAGCTGTCAGACAGATGAAGTTGCTCTCCACGAACATTATTGCTCGTCGGTTCACCGACAGTATGTAGTCCAGCCCTGTACCTTGTTCGATCATTTGTTTGTACAGTTTGCTAGCTCTCGGCGCGTCTGGAAGCTGATTCGAAGATGATACATCATACATGGAGAGCAGGTTCGTTCGTAATCGTAATCATTGGTACTCCGTAGTATATAGGTACACCGCACGCGGAGGCGCTCATTAGACTGATATATGTGAGGAGATCATGATCGACCAGCTAATGCACAGATGTTCTATACACTTTGCTAGGACTCCGATCTTCTCTCCTAAACGTACTTAGACTATGGTCCGGCATTTTTTAAGATAGAATTATAGGAATTCGGTAGATATATAGACATGAAGTGTGGAATACAAATGCATAAATTACACATATGCTGATTAGTTGTAAAAGAGTGAAATTTTGATAAGTTTCTAAGGAAATAATGTGGTGGCAGGTGACCATAGACCTTAGAAGGAGCCAAAGTAGACAAGAAGAGGGAGCACAAACTCTTTTCGGCATTGGTGAATAATTCTGTAAAATAATATTACAAAAATAAAAGACAAAGTTGTGCTCAACCTTGAAGGGACACTTACAAATTACCAAGTGGGAAGAAGTTTCTGAAGACGCTCATAGGCAAAGAAAGACATCTCATTCTTAGAAAATAAGACAATTGCATATATATTAGAAACTTGATCTCTGGCGCGTTGTGTTATATCGTAGCAACAACCAATGTACACTATGATTGAAAAGTATAATCCCATCCCTGATGGTGGAGAGAAGTCATTTATTGTTTAAATATCGAAGGTGAACCAATCTTATCAATTAGAGAAACATACAAAAAGGGTAGGACCTATCGGTGGAGAATGGTGTTTTGTAGTACGAACTACAACTAAATGTATCTCGTTTATTTGAAAATTTTAAAACGACATTTTAAAGTTTCGAAAAATTCTGAAAATAATCCTACATGTAGATAATGATGACTTCTACCACTGTACAAAAATCAACACGGAATATTTTGTATTTTGACCTGTGTAAAAATAACAAATTTGTATATCTAAGGTGATGACAGTGCAGATTTTTATATTTTTCAGATTTGACAGAATTTGTTGTTTTCGTGTAGGGCGAAATACAAAATATTTCGTGTTAAAAAAATTCAGCACCTTAGAGTACGTCATTGTCAACCTCTGTGATTTTTTTTCAGAACTTTTTTTAAACTTAAAAAATTTAATTCGAAAAAAAAAATTGGGCTACATGTAGCCTATGCTATGAAGTGACTTCTCGCTATCTGGGATCAGACTTTACACATTCTAGTTGTCGGTTCGTACGTGATAATAGTAGTTCAAGTGGAGACCAACATGAATATACTAGAAGATAACACGAGCGTTGCAGCAGGATCACTTTAGAAACTATATCGTGTAAACGAACGGTATAAAACGTATGACATATCATGTTCTCTAAATTAATATGCAAAAATCAATTGGTCATAGTTGATATACTAAATTGCAAACACATGAAATGCGTGTCTAATATGAATTATTAATGTGAACTATTAGATGGTTGGTGGAATGTATGATGTGTATCTTGCATGTGTATATTAATAAATATTAGTGAAGATGACGTGAACAATTGATTGGCTAATAGCATGGATGATATGGAAACCTTGCATGTTGAGATAGAAAAATAATTAATACATATTAGTGGGTTTTACTTTATAAAAGGTATAGATTTATGTTTTTCTTGCTTGCAGCTACGGATAAGTAAAATGTGGGGTGGCCGCGAACTTGAGTCTTGACAGGCACGACCACCGTTTAAGATAGAAATTAGATTAGGCAGAGAGGTGTATAACCTACGTTTAGTTAGGTGCGCTAGAAAAGGAGTAATATGAGGGCACAAACCCTCCTATATCGAGGGTGATAAAAAAGATAAAAGGGACAAAAGGAAGAAAGAAAAGCAAAATGTGGCATGGTGAAAAAGAAAGCGAGATGATTATGATAGAGGTAATGGAACTGTGCGATGATGAATTGCTTATATGAGCAAGCACTCTCAAAATATTTTCATATTCTATAATCTCTCCAGCGGCACCCACCAAATTTGTGTCCGGTACATCCCCCCCCCCCCCCAATTGTGCCATCTTTGGGGGTGTCGGTCATGTGTCCGATACATTCGGGTGCTGCCCCAGCCCCCCCCCCCCCCCCCCCCCCAAACGGCCACCTCAATCATTTTTGATCATTTCTATCCAAATACTAAAAGGCTTCATTGCAAAGTTCAATAAATAAATTCAAAAATAAAAAATTATAGTTTATTACAACAATTCAAATTTAAAAATTTCAAGTTCCTCAAAACAACATGTGATAATCAAATCGGGCCTGGTTGGACTACGTTGGCTGCTTTGATCGCCCCCCAAGTGCGACACAAGATCATTTTGCAGTTGCTCGTGCGTTGTTTCATCATGAATTTGCTGATGCATGGCAAGAAATTCAGCAAACTCGGTCGACACACTCGGTTGTGGCTGGGCCATAGGGCTCTGGTAGTCAAACGTCTCATTGAACACCCTTCTCACATATCGCTCACTCTTAATGATCATGTTGTGCATGATAACACCAACATTCATAATCTCACACAATTGATCTAGCGACCATGATAGACAAGGGTGCCGAACAATGGCAAACCGGGCCTAGGGCACACCAAATGCCCGCTCCACATCTTTCGAGACAGACTCTTGATTCTTTGCAAAATGGCCATTTCCCTCACCAACAGGGTTACAGATTGTCTTCACAAATGTAGGCAAATTTGGATAGATGCCATCCGCTAAATAGTACCTAAAAGTGCATGTTGCCCCCATGCGTGGTTTTGGTAATTAATGACAATCCTTATGGACTAATGTTTGCTTTGAGATATTCTTATAGATCTTGTCCATAGAAAAAGATTGGAATTCATGTGTTGGACTCTAGAAGTGTACATGATGATCAGTGCTCTCTTCAAGGATTTATATGAAGAATGGTCATGTGTAGAGTTGAGCGTATTGCAAGTGTGGCTTGGAAAAGGAGATTGAATGAACATTCTTGTTTATCTCCAAGCCATCATATATATCAAGAGAAGTCTAGATGAAGTGCAAGTGGAACATGAAGACAGAGCTTAGCAAGACTCTCCCATAATTGAGTATGGGGGAGTATTTGGAGAAGTCTTCATCAAGCATGTGCTAGCAAGCACAATCAAGAAAGGTGTTCCAACTTGAGGGAGTCAAAATCGTCATCATCTAGCTCAAGTGGAATGCACAAGGCAAAGGTATGATCTTGATAGGGTTTCTGTTTTACCGGTCTCATGGTGTTAGTGGGAGACCGGGTTATAGGATAGACGGCGTACTATCAAGAGGCACTCTCAAGTGAGTAACTTGATCGTATCTTTGTGGAGAGCTCAAACCTTTGCATACTTGGCATATCATCTTTCTTGGTTCTTATTTGGCTTTTATCCATGTGAGAATTTAGAGCTTGTGTTCATCTCCATACCAAGCTCTAGTTCATCAAAAACGGATTTCATATGCATATCTTGTTGCGTTTTTGATATTGGAGGTTTTACCGGCTTATCTTTTCTAGAGAGGTCAAACTCTCTCCTTATGGTTTTCTCCTCACGTGATGGACTATGATGTATATGCATGATCTTGTAGGACTTGTGATTATCTTTGAAACAAGCCCAAGATCATAGAAAACGGTGTCTTGATGATTATCTTGGTGAGTTTTGATGATTGGAGGATTTACTGGTTGTTCTTTTAAAGAGAAGGTTTACCTTTCTCCATTTGGTTTTATCCTCCCTTGTTGGACTATGATGTTTATCTACATACTCTTGTAAAGCTCTTCATTGCGATTCCAACGAGCCCAAGATCATCGAAAACGGAGTCCGATGCAAAAGTTATTGTCGTTTTGATTTTTTTTGTTTCTGCAGTTTTACCTGTGGCGGTAGTACCGCCCGGGGTACCAACGGAGCTACCCGAGGCCCATTTTCGGCGGTACCAGAAGCGGTAGTACCACCAGGGGCGGAAGTACCGCTACCTGGAGCCCGTTTTTTTTGGCCCAGTGAAATCCAGGGTGTGCTGGGCCTGTCCTCTATGGCCCTCGACAGTTGATGGCAAATTTTCGCTAAGGACCAAGCCTACGGCTTGGAGAGCCTCGCGAGGCGAATTGCCTCGCGAGGGCTTTTGAGGCAGTAGAGGCCTGCGGAGGCCCTCTCCACTGCTGCCCCCTCTTCAAGGAAATCTCCCCTGGAGAGAGGTCAACGCCGAATTCTCTACAGGGCATCCAAGCCCTCGTGGAGATCGCTTCGCTGCAAAGCAACCTCAGCAGAGCGCACATGGGCTCTGCAGCGGCCGCAGAGTGACGCGCGCCCCTGCGCGCGGTGACGACGACGCCGCAGTTGCCATTTTGGTGATTAAAGGGGTCAACAAAGCTGTGCCATCCGCACGGGACTACAAGGTTTCCTCTTTGGTGATAAGGGGACCGGCCGGCGCTACACTCCACGGCCAACGTCACCGTGGGCACCCCCCACGTTCCTCTGCGGCCCCAGCTGGCCGTCCTGCATGGACGGTGGTTACTCTGCTACAGGAGTCAGCTTTACGCCCATGGACCGCATCCATGGACAACCAGGCTGCGGTGCACCGCGCTCTACCTTCTGCGCCACGTGACTGCCCTACCATAGTGCAAGCGCAGGGAGGGAGCACGGGGCGCCTATAAAAGGAGGACGAGCAGCACCGTAGCGAAGGATCGCATTCTCATTCCAGCATAGCCACTTACGCGCAAGGAAGAAGAAGACCACTGCTTCCCTTCCTTGTATACACCATTGCCAAAAGAGAGCCCTCGGCAAGCTCATTGTACTGTAACCTCTACAAGCAGTGCAATACAGACAAGCAGGAGTAGCGGTGTTACCTCCACACGAGGGCCGTGAACCTGGGTACGGGCTGGTGTTCATCTCTGTCGTGATGTCCCTCCACTTGCTCGACGAGCATCGTCGCCGTGCAGGTTGAGGGTTGTTTGACCAACGTGTTCAGCCCCTTACACGAACTCTCTTCGTGAGCTTGACTATCCCTGTTTCGTGGGAGTCATTCTCCGACAATTGGCGCGCCAGGTAGGGGGCTGAGGCGCGTCTTCAACCTTCACCGACCTCTGCACCATGGCGGACACTCGCGCAGCTCGCGCCACCCGGCGGGCACCAGGCAGGGCAACCACCGAGCCCGCTGCCAACACCACCAACCCTCGCGGCCGTCCCCGCGCCAGCCGTGCCACGGGGCGCAACACCGCTGAACCGCGGGTGGAGCACCCCGAGGACGATGACGGCCACCATGACGACCGCTTCGACGAAGACGTCGACCACGGGCACGGCGAGGACGCTGAGTCCTCGCATCCGTCCCAGCGCCACAGCGCCTCCACTCTTGGGCGTCCAGCGCCCAGCCCAAACACCGCGCTGCTCATGGCCGCGGAGCTCTTTCGCTACCGCCCCACCGCCGAGGCGCACGACAACTGGCTCGGCCGCCTCCAGCACCTCGTCGACATCGCGGCAGCACCGCGCGCAGCTCCGGCGGCGTCGCGCTCTCTGGTGCACCACAACTCCGGACGCGCAGGAACCACCGCGCATGGCGCACCTCCGCCGCCGCCTCCGCCGCCGCCTCCGCCAGGTCGCCTCCAGCCGCGGCGCACAAGGCCGCATCCCACGCGTCTTCGCCGCGCGATTGTCAAATCGTGCAGCGGACACCCCCAGACGCGCGGGTGGAAATGGAGCCGCCAGAAGGACCTCCAGAAGCGCATCGTTGAGGAAATCGGCCAAGCAGGGCGACAGAACCGCCGTGCTCTACAGGGTGGCATCGCCTCGTACGCCACAGGATGCGCGGCCTTCACCCGCAACCTACGTCGCATCGTCTGGCCACAGAAGTTCAGGCCTGACCTACCCAAGGGCTACGACGGCACGAACAACCCCATCGAGTTCTTGCAGCTCTACACCACCTCCATCCAAGCTGCGGGGGGAGACGACAAGGTCATGGCCAACTGGTTCTCCCACGCTCTCAAGGATTCCGCCTTGTCGTGGCTCCTGAACCTTCCCGAGGATTCCATTGACTCGTGGGAGGAGCTCTGCCAGCAGTTCGTTGCGAACTTCAAGGGCACGTACGAGCGCGCCCTCACCTACAACGACCTGCGAGCTGTGCGCCAGAAGCCTGGCGAGACCCTCCGCAGGTACATCCAGCGCTTCAGCCAAGTCCGCAACAAGATCCCGAACATCCCGGACTCGCACGTCATTGCGGCCTTCAGAGAGGGCGTCACCAACCATAGGATGCTCGAGAAGCTCGGCATCCATGACACCCTCTCCTCCGTGGTGAAGCTCTTCGACATCGCAGACAATGCGCCAAGGCAGAAGAAGGGCTCCTCTTCGTCAAGGTGGGCTCGACAGACGACCCTGTCGAGGGATCCAAGACCCAGAAGAGGCGTGACGAGAAAACGCAAGCCTACCGCAGTCCTGGCAGCTGAACCCGACGCCAAGCATGTTCGCGAGGACTCCCCAGGCTGGCGAGAAAAAGGTGGACAACCGCCCGTTCTGCATCTACCACAACAGGCGCGGCCATGCGACGGAGAACTGCTATGACCTCAAGCAGCTGAGCAAGAAGCGTGAGCAAGAAGAAGGCAGCGGTGGCCGCGGCAGAGGCCGTGGTTACCGCAAAGGTGGACGCAAGGGCAACTTCCAGAGGCCCCAGGGAACTCAGGCGAATGCCGCCGAGAAAAACAACAATCTTCCCGACGAAGAGCCTGGAGGCTACCAGGCCCCCAAGGGTGCCATGGCATGCATCCTCGGCGGATCCCAGGCGCCCAAGTCGAACAACCAGTTCAAGCAGTTCGCTCGCGAGCTCAACGCAGCGCTTCCCGGGGTCGAGACGTCCCGCCCCCTCAAGTGGTCCCAGTACACCATCGCCTTCGACGCCAAGGATCACCCCAAGTCTACAAGACTGTGGGCACTCTCCCGTTGGTGTGCACCCCCACCATCAACAACATCGCCGTCGGCAAGACGCTCATTGATGGGGGTGCAGGCCTGAACGTCATCTCTGTCGAGACCTTCGAGACGCTTCAAGTGCCCTACGAGTGGCTCATGCCCTCCAGGCCCTTCACCGGGGTCACCAGCGGCTCAATCTCGCCTCTGGGGCAAGTGAGGCTCGCGGTCACTTTTGGCACGCAGGAGAACTACCACACCGAGCTAATTGACTTCGACGTCGCGCACATTGGCCTGCCCTACAACGCCATCCTCGGCTACCCCGCCCTCGCGAAGTTCATGGCCGTCACGCACCACGCCTACAACATGGTCAAGATCCCTGGCAGCGGTGGCACCATCACCATACGTGGTCACGTACAGGACGCCACGCGCGCTGTCGAGATCGCCTACAAGGCCGCTGCCATGGCATTCCCCGCTGACGAGGACATGGAGCCTCTCGAGAGGCCCAAGAAGAAAAACAGTGTTCACTCAAGAGCAAGCATCTACAAAGAAGGTGTCGCTGAGCACCAGCGGCTCGGGGGCTGAGGGCTCGGGGGCTAGCGTCACCATAGGCGCTGGCTTGCCTCCCAAATAGGAAAGCGCGCTCGTCGCCTTCCTTCGGGCAAATTCTGACATGTTCGCATGGACTCCGTCAGAAATGTCCGGTGTACCAAGGGAGGTGATCGAGCACCACTTAGCCGTGTGTCCAGACGCACGCCCTGTAAAGCAGAAAGCGCGGAAACAAGCCCCCGAGAAGCAAGCGTTCATCATCAAAGAAGTAGAGAAGCTGAAAGCAGCAGACATCATTCGAGAAGTTGCCCACCCCACTTGGCTCTCCAACGGTGTGGTTGTCCCAAAACCCAATGGAGGAGGCCGGCTCTGCATCGACTACACAGACGTAAACAAGGCCTGCCCCAAGGATCCATACCCCATGCCAAGGATAGACCAGATTGTGGACTCCACCGCCGGCTGTGATCTCCTCTGTTTCCTGGATGCCTTCTCAGGCTACCACCAGATCAAAATGGCCAAGGAAGACGAGGAGAAAACAGCATTTCTCACCCCTTGTGGTGTGTATTGCTACACTTGCATGCCCTTTGGCCTGAAAAATGCCGGCGCCACCTTCCAGAGGCTCATGAGGATCGCCTTGGGGGCTCAGATGGGAAGAAATGCAGAAGCTTATGTCGACGACATCGTGGTCAAGTCTCGCGAGGGAGACACTCTCTTGAAGGATCTCGAGGAAACCTTTGCCAGCCTGCGCAAGGTGAACATCAAGTTAAACCCCGCCAAGTGCGTCTTCGGGGTGCCTTCAGGCAAGCTCCTCGGGTTCCTCGTGTCCCACCGCGGCATAGAAGCAAACCCTGACAAGATCAAGGCTATAGAAGACATGCAGCCACCTCGCCGCCTCAAGGACATGCAGCGCCTAGCAGGATGCATGGCCAGCTTAGGCCGCTTCATCTCCAAGTTCGGCGAGAGAGCCTTGCCATTTTTCAAGATCATGAAGAAATCCGGCACCTTCAGGCCCTGTTTGTTTCTAGAGTTTTTGTGGGGATTGGTGGGGATATCCTCTAGTGTATTGGGTGAAACCCCAAACTTCACCCAATCCCCTAGGGGATTGGGGATCAATCCACTAGGTAGGGGTAGTGTATTGAATCCCCTAGTGGATTGAGAAAAAATGAACTAAAGTTTGGGGATTTGTGGGGAAAGGTGGGGATAAAACCTGTCCAATACACTAGAAACAAACGATGTTTTGAAGTTTGGGGTTTCATCCAATCCCTAGAGTATTATCCCCACCAATCCCCACAAAAACTCTAGAAACAAACAGGGCCTCAAGTGGACTCCAGAGGCCGACAAAGCATTTGAGGACTTGAAGAAATACTTGGCTAGCTCACCAGTCATGGTAGCCCCCAGGGCAGGCGAGCATCTGAAGCTGTACCTAGCAGCCACTCCACAAACTGCAAGCGCCGTCCTGGTGGTGGAAAGAGAAGAGCCAGTTCTCCCCAAGAAAAGCACTGCCACACCAAGTCCAGAACCTCCCGACGAGGAACAGTCTCTCCAGACCCAGTGCCAGGACCCACAGCCTCAAGTCGAGTCCCAAGCACCCCTGCCGAGGCTCCTCCACAGGCAAACCTCGCCAAAGGTCCTGAGGAGCCTCTCGAGGGAGCCGACGCTGCCGCACCATCAACGACCCTCGTCGAGCATCCAGTCTACTTCGTCAGTACTGTACTGCGAGATGCTCGCGAGCGGTACCCAGTGCAGCAGAAGCTCCTCCTCGCGCTACTCATCGCCTCCAGGAAGCTGCGCCACTACTTCCAGGGTCACCCCATCACGGTGGTCACGTCCTTCCCCCTGGAGCAGATCCTGCGCAACCCCAACGCTACTGACCGCGTCGCAGGATGGAACATTGAGCTGCAGCCATTCAACTTGCGCTTCGACACCACAAGAGTCATAAAAGGGAGAGCGCTGGCGGATTTCGTCGCCGAGTGGACAGACCCAACTCCTGAAGAGCCTCGCGAAGAAGAAACCGCGTCATCGGGAGATACAATGCCAAGCCACTGGACCATGCACTTCGATGGAGCTTTCGCCTGCCGCAATGGTGGGGCTGGCGTTGTCTTAACCTCACCAAAAGGTGACAAGCTCTACTACGCCATCCAGCTGTGCTTCACAATAGACAAGATCTCCAACAACATCGCCGAGTACGAGGGCCTCCTCGCCGGGCTCAGAGCCGCAATCGCCCTTGGCGTCAAGCACTTACTCATAAAGGGTGATTCCCAGCTCCTGGTTAACTTCTCCAACAAGAGCTACACGCCTAAAGACGACCACATGGCCGCCTACCTTGAAGAGGTCCGCAAGCTCGAGAAGCACTTCAGGGGCATGGAGCTCATGCACATCCCGCGAAAGGAGAACCAGAGGCAGATGACATCGCCAAGCGAGCATCACGAAGGCAGGCCCAGCCGGCCGGCGTCTTTGAAGAGAGACTCTCCAAGGCGTCCATAAAGCAGCCACAAGAAGCAGCAGCCGCAAGCACAGACGAAGTACTCCCACCACCTCCTGTAGGTGGGGCACCCAACTGCGGTCCATCCTCAGGGGAGCGTCTGCTGCTGGCTATGGTGCATCAAGAGACAGGCTGGGTTGACGAACTCAAAGACTACCTGCTGAAGGGAGTCCTTCCTGAAGAAGACGCGGAGGCAGAACGAGTGGCTCGACAAGCCAAGTCATACTACATCCTCGAGGGAGACCTGTACCGCAAGCGCCCAAATGGAATTGCACTCAAGTGCGTCCCCCCCGAGGAAGGCCGCATGCTGATCAGAGACATTCACAGTGGAGAGTGTGGCCACCATTCCTCTGCACGCACCCTGGCAGGCAAGGTCTTCAGGAGCGGTTTCTACTGGCCCCAAGTGCTTCAAGATGCCACCACCATCGTCCAGTCTTGCGATGCGTGCCATTCCACGCCAAGCAAGTCCATCAGCCTGCACTGGGACTCCAAACCATCCCGCTCTCGTGGCCTTTCGCGGTCTGGGGCTGACATCTGGGACCCTTCCCGAGATCACAAGGGGGCTACCGCTTCCTCTTCGTGGCAGTCGACAAGTTCACCAAGTGGGCAGAGGTTGAAGCAGTGCGCAGCATACCGGCCAGGGCAGCAGTAAAATTCATCAGAGGCCTGGTCTGCCGCTTTGGTGTGCCTAATCGCATCATCACCGACAATGGCTCACAATTCACCAGCGGCATCTTCAGGGCCTACTGCGAGAGCCTCGGCACCAAGCTCTGCTTCGCCTCGGTGGCTCACCCACAGAGCAACGGCCAAGCCGAGCGAGCAAATGCTGAGGTCCTCAAGGGCCTCAAGACAAGAAGCTTCAATCGCCTGAAGGGCTACGGCAAGGGCTGGATAGACGAACTCCCGTCCGTGCTCTGGTCCATCCGCACGAACCCCACGAAGCCCACTGGTGAGACGCCATTTGCCTCGTGTATGGAGCTGAAGCAGTCCTCCCCACAGAGATCAAGCATGGATCCGCACGGGTCCTTGCCTTCAACGAGGACGATCAAGCAGACCTCCACAGCGACGACCTGCTGCTCCTTGACGGGTTGCGCCGCCGTGCCGCCCTCAGGGCAGCCAAGTACCAGCAAGACCTGCGACGCTACCACAGCCGCCACATACGTCCGCGCACTCTCGAGACAGGCGACCTCGTCCTCAGGAGAATCCTCTCCAGGGAAGGTCTCCACAAGCTCTCGCCAATGTGGGAAGGCCCCTACAGGGTCTCACACATCGCCAGGCCTGGCGCGGTACGCCTCGAAACGGAGGACGGCATTCCGGTCAAGAATCCATGGAACATCGCGCATCTACGCAAGTTCTACCCGTGATCATAGTCACGCCAGACATTTTTTGTCTCTAGAGGGAAGCACACAACTTCACCTCCAAGCTTCACAAAAGCTTCTCCTCCCGAGGGCCAGCCCCTCTGAGCTCTCCTGATTACGTGCCGCCGCAGGCCGTGAAGAGTCTCAGCCACTGAATGTGGTCCCCATGCCTCGACATGGAAAACTTTATCTTGGTCACACCAAGTGTAATGAACCAATTCGTTTCTCAATGAAACATTGCGCTGAGGCGCCGCTATGTAATATTTTGGTGGTGAGTTTTACTTTTCATCTTAGTTCATTTCGCGCTCATATTCTTCCCCATGCGCACCTCGCGAGCGGGGGCTGAGTACGGTGACTGTGCCTCAAGAGCACCCCAACAGCACCGCAAAATCCAAAGGATCCGAGCTCTAACACGTGAGCACGCTCTCACGCCTGTTACCTCCCCAAAGAGCTCTGGCCCATGGGCTTGCTCCCAAAACACGCCACCTCACCAAAGGACCTTGGTACTTACTCTCCTCGCGAGATACCATGAGGAAGCCTATAAGCGCGCATGAGTGTTTACTACCATGTGCCTGCTTTGGGTTTGCCTCTCTAACCAATACAGGGAACAAGAGTCCTCCCCAAGGTCGAGAAGTCACGCTCCGACCCCTAGAGGGAGCGCACCATCAGGGAAGCCAAGGGAGCCAACGCCCTCTACGAGGCCAAAGTCTCGCCAAGCTAAGTCTAGCGCTCGCGCCCTCAGAGTTTTTCTCCCTCTCACGGGCACCTGTCGTCCCTCGAGCGGTTTTTTCTCTCTCACACTCCATGGACTGCTTGTGCGTCAAAGGGGGCCCTCGAGCACCGCGACTCGAGAGCCCTTACCTCTCCAAGCCTTAAACACCCCCCGGCCTTGCCGAGTCACGCTCCGGCATACCGTAGCGGCGGTGTCATAGCGCAAAGAGATGGGTCCTGACGACGTAGAGCGAAGAAAGACATGGAACAGGGATAAAAGGCCCTTCGAGGGGCACACACACACATGTTTGCATACGATCAAAGTATCTTACAAGCCAGAATTAAAACAAGTCTTAAAACAAAGATAATTGCGCCAAGCGCATCTTGTTGCAGGAGTGGCCTAGGCAGAGGGTTCACCATCGCCGTCCTCTTCAGCCTTTCTTCTTCGGCGCCTTCATCCTCCTCAGCGGCCTGCTCCGCCTCAACCCTCTTGAAGCGGTCGACGTAATCGTTGACTTCTTCTCGAACCAAGTTGGAGAGCTCCCAGGCTTGGTCCCCTCGATGGGCTCGGTCACTGACTCGTAGTCGAAGCCGGGTTGAAGGCGCTGGAGGTTGGCGAAGACGCGATCGATCGCCACGGTCAAGAGCTTGCGGCACTCCTCATCAACAACGTCGCCAAGTTCCGCCACAGGGCCCTCGAGCACAGTGAAGAGCTGATCGAAGTAGGCGAGGTATGTGGCGGCGTCAGCGTTCCCATGAACAACAGGGCATCCACTCCTAGCTGCCCCGCGAGAGTGTTCCCCCGGGTCACCAAGGACTTGAACACGCGCTCCCGCTGCTGCGTCAGGACCCGCGCCGCCTGCACGCTGTGCTCATCCTCTGCAGCACGCTCCACAGCAGGGCCCACCTGCGCGCAGCTCCCTCATATCAGCCATCAGGGAGGCGAGGTCTTGATCTGCACGTTCGCGAGCCTCTTCCGCGCGGCGACGACCGTCCCTGGCGCGCCTCACCTGGGAGTTCAGGTTGGCGTTCTGGTGCTCCAGTTGAACATGCGGGCATTGTCATCCGCGCGTTTCTTCTTGAAGCGGTCCTCCTGCTTCCTGAACTTCCCGGCATATTCTTCGGCGACGGCGGAGCGATATTCTTTCTGCTTGGCGGCGGCATCCTTCTCAGCCTCTTCCTTCCTCGCGGCGAGCTTTCGGTTGGACTTCTCTACAAGCTTTTTGTGCCTGGCCACCTCCTCGTCATGCTTGCCTATGGCCTCGGCCAGATTGCCCTCCCGCGCCTCAAGATCTGCGCGCTGCGTGGACAGCTCCTTGTCAGCCTGCAGTTGCTGCTCTCGCGTTTGAGCACCTCCGCTTCGCGCGCCGCCAGTGTTGCTCACGGGCATCCAAGGACACGCGGTGTTGGTCCAAAGACTTCCGCGTAGCCTCCGACTCCGCAGCAAATTTCCCCTCGCGGTCGGCAAGCTCTTGGCGCTGAGCGGCTAGCGTGGTCTCGAGGGCCGCGCGCTCTGAGGCAGCGGCTTGGCGCTCCGCCGCGGCCGCCTCGCGATCTTCTGCAGCGGCCTGGCGCTCTGCCTGGAGTGGCTCCAGGGTCTCTTGAGCCTCGCGAACCGCGCTCTCGCGGACCTCCTTGGCGAAGCGCAGCGCCTCCTCTCGCTGCGCCTGCATGGCCTCGTTGTCGTGGCGGCGTTGCTCCACGACCTCGAAGAAGCGGGTCCAGCCCTCTCAAGTTCGTCATACTCTCTGGCGAGCTCGGCCTCCTCGAGAGCGAGTTGGGCCTCCAGCCCATCCAGTGCACCCCTCGCCAGGCGGAAGGTAGAGCTGCGGCGAGCGCCGCTCCAGCTCTTGCCACCCAGGACCAGAGCCCGCGAACTCCCACGAGACATGGAGGCTCCCTCGTGCGCACTAGTTTCAAGGGTGGGAGCCTCCAAGCTTGGGCCCGGGTCAACCTGGCCTGGGGCTGTGAAGCGAGCCCTCTCCGTCATTGGGGCCATGGGCTCCAGCACCGTCGTCTTCAACGGCGCCTCCTCTCGAGCTTCAGGGGCTGGGGAAGATTGCCCAGCCACCGTGGGTCCGCCGCCGCCGAGCCCGCTGCGACCTCAGAAGAAGCCGCCGCCCCCTCAGCATCTGCGTTAGGCGGGGGCGGCGGAGGGACGTTTTCCTCCATCGCGGCGTCGGTGCCTTGGGGCGGCGGAGGAATGTTCTCCCCCATCTCAACGTCGCGCCTCCCTTCGCCGGCGAGCCGCTCCCCGTTTCTCCGCGGCGACCTCCTCTTGCCGCTCTGGTGGAGTGACGGGCGTGGTGGTGTTGGTGTCCGCACCACCGCCTCCTCCTCGGGGCGCGCCTCCGCGGTAGAAGACGAAGTAGCTGCTCCGGCCAGAGGTAACCACCACATGCCCTCGCTTCCTCCGCCACAGGCTTCGTGGCCTCCTCCGCCACCGGCTCCGAGGCCTCGGTCACCACGGGCTTAGCAACCTCTTCAGCTGAGGGCTCCACAGGCTCCTCGACGGTTGCCGAGGCCAGGCCCCGGACCTCCGCGGCCTTGCGGAGCCTCCGGCGTTTTGCCGTCACCAAATCCCTAACAAACAAACAATGAAGGCCATCAAGAGGGAGCAAGAAAACTCTCGAAAGATGCGAAAACAGGGGCCAACGCTTACCCAGATGACTTGGCGCGTGAGTCGACCCACATCGTAGTGGACGACCGCCACGACCTCGACGAAGCAGCTCCAGAGCCGGGCCCCTCAGGAGCAGTCTCAGCTTTCCTCTTGAGAGGGGTGCCCACTGGGCTCTTGGCGGCCCTGTCGTGAAAAGCCTTGGAGCGGGGATCGCAGCGTCCCGCTACGGCCTCCTCATCGCTGTCTTCCTCCCCCTCCGCGACCTGGCGCGAAGGGGCCACAAGGAAATCCTCGTCCCCGCTGGACGAAATCTCCAGAACTCTCCCTCGGAGGAGCAGGTTCGAAGAGCTCGCCTCCCCTGCCGAGGGATTCGCCCCTCCACAGGTGACGCCCAGATCGGCGTCAGATGCGGCGGGTGACTCCGAGGCCCAGTCCTCTTCCACCACGGGCGCCGTCCTCCTTCTTCTCCTCCCCAGCCAGGCCCTGAGGGGTGAACTCCGGCATCAGCTCCAGGATCGCGAGGCGCTTCTTCGGAGTAATCTGATGGAGTGGTTTCGCGAGCTCACTGCGCGGCACAGGAACCTCCGGGGCGGTGAAGAGGATGCCCATTATGGAAGCTACGACGTCGGGGGTGGGAGCTGCAGTGCAGCCGCATTGCGTCCGCCGGGCCTGAATACATCCACATCGGCTTTGTGTGCTTCTGGAGAGGAGCGATACGGCGCCTCACGAAGTCTTCAGCAACCATCTGCCCCGTGAGGCCAGCGTCGCGGACGAGCTTCATGCGTGCGACCAAGTCAGCAATCTTCGGGCTCTGAAGGTTGCACTCGACCAGTTCGAGTTCTTCAGCGGCGGCGCCTCAGGGACGTCGAAGAAGGAATTCTGCGTCTTGGCGTCCACGAGGAACCACCGCTGGCGGAAATCGTCCACCTTCTTCGTCACCCGTGTGACGGGTTTGTCGCCGTCCCAGGACATGGGGATGTAGATGCCTCCCATCCCATCCGCGATGCGGAAGGACACACAACCAGACCGCTCGCCAGGCGCCGTGGAGCGGAGCGCGTAGAAGCTCCGGAAGAAGGCCACGGAAGGCATCACCCCCAAATACGCCTCGCAAAGATATGCGAAGATGGCGAGGATCAAGATGGAGTTGGGGTGCAGATGCAGAAGTTGGATCTGATAGAAGGCCAGAACCTCCTCCAGGAAAGGGAAAATGGCGGCACCAAACCAGCGAAAATGGTCTGGAAGAAAATGGGATACAGCCCCGCCGCGAGCTTGCCAAAGCGCGCCGCCTTGAGAACAGTGGCGCCGTGCTCGTTGTTCTTGCCTGCGGCCATCAGCCGGATCTTGTCCAGCGCCTCCGCCGTGTGGATGCGAGTCCCCACCAGCGCCGGCGCGAACTCGTCCTCCTGCTGCGCCTCGGCCGGCACGTTCGCCATTGCCGCCTTGTCCTTCTTGGGACCCATGGTCGAAGAAAGAAGGGCGGCGGAGAAGCTCGGTGAAGGAGGAGGAGCGTCGGAGACACGGAGCGCAGAAGTCAAGAGCGAGGAGACGGGCGCGCAAATGATGCAGTAACTGCTGCCTGAACCGGCGCTGCAGGCTTTATTCCCCTCAGAGCAGTTACCGAGACGTGGTGGGACCCCCCACTACGCCCATCATCTCCGAGGAGAACGTGTCGTCGCGGCGTAACTGCCCTACACGTGTCTCAGGCCGGCCGGACACTTTGGGCCCATGACGATTCGCCTGCGTCCATTGGACTACATCGTGCCCATCATGGGCCCGGGGGCTACTGTCGGCCCAGTGAAATCCAGGGTGTGCTGGGCCTGTCCTCTACGGCCCTCGACACTTGATGGCGAATTTTCGCTAAGGACCAAGCCTACGGCTTGGAGAGCCTCGCGGGGGCTTTTGAGGCAGAGAGGCCTGCGGAGGCCCTCTCCACTGCTGCCCCCTCTTCAAGGAAATCTCCCCTGGAGAGAGGTCAACGCCGAATTCTCTACAGGGCATCCAAGCCCTCGTGGAGATCGCTTCGCTGCAAAGCAACCTCAGCAGAGCGCACATGGGCTCTGCAGCGGCCGCAGAGTGACGCGCGCCCCTGCGCGCGGTGACGACGACGCCGCAGTTGCCATTTTGGTGATTAAAGGGGTCAACAAAGCTGTGCCATCCGCACGGGACTACAAGGGTTTCCTCTTTGGTGATAAGGGGACCGGCCGGCGCTACACTCCACGGCCAACGTCACCGTGGGCACCCCCACGTTCCTCTGCGGCCCCAGCTGGCCGTCCTGCATGGACGGTGGTTACTCTGCTACAGGAGTCAGCTTTACGCCCATGGACCGCGTCCATGGACAACCAGGCTGCGGTGCACCGCGCTCTACCTTCTGCGCCACGTGACAGCCCTACCATAGTGCAAGCGCAGGGAGGGAGCACGGGGCGCCTATAAAAGGAGGACGAGCAGCACCGTAGCGGAGGATCGCATTCTCATTCCAGCATAGCCACTTACGCGCAAGGAAGAAGAAGACCACTGCTTCCCTTCCTTGTATACACCATTGCCAAAAGAGAGCCCTCGGCAAGCTCATTGTACTATAACCTCTACAAGCAGTGCAATACAGACAAGCAGGAGTAGCGGTGTTATCTCCACACGAGGGCCGTGAACCTGGGTACGGGCTGGTGTTCATCTCTGTCGTGATGTCCCTCCACTTGCTCGACGAGCACCGTCGCCGTGCAGGTTGAGGGTTGTTTGACCAACGTGTTCAGCCCCTTACACGAACTCTCTTCGTGAGCTTGACTATCCCTGTTTCGTGGGAGTCATTCTCCGACAGTTTTTAGCCTGTTTTAGTGTTCTTTCTTCCCGGGGGGCGGTAGTACCGCTGGGGCCAGCGATAGCACTACTAGGAAACTGCCTTTCTAAAGACAGACATTTTGTGGCGCACCAAATAGGGCATGCGCCACAAAAACTATTATGTGGCGCACGAACAGGGGCGCGCTACAGAAATGGTGCACATTTTGTGGCGCACCGAGAGCCCATGCGCCACTAAAAGTGCACATTCTGTGGCGCACGTAGCCAGATGCGCCACAGATAGTTGGTGGGCCCCACCACCAATCATTGGTTTTCGAATTCTGGGGTCCTTTCCGTGGCGCATGGGCACGGATGCGCCACAGAACAGAAAAGATGGTGGGGCCCACACCAATAATTGGTGGAAAAGAAATTATGTGGCGCACGGGCCTGCATGCGCCACAGAATACCTGCTTTCTGTGGCGCATGGGGTCACATGCGCCACAAAAACCAGACATTCTGTGGCGCATGTGGGCCCATGCGCCACAGAATTGCTTTCCCACATTACAAAAGGGGCAAGCCCCCTTTTCCCCAACCCATTTGTACTTCTTCTTCCTCCTCCACCTAGCTCGTCTTCCTCCTCCCTCCCATCCCATTTTGGCCATACTTTTCTCCATTTTTTGTAGTTAAACCTATTTTGGTTGATAGATAATTGTTGAGGGGCGGGAGGCTCTCCATATATACTCTCCTCCTCTCTCCCACATCTGTTTTTCTGTCCAACACCACACACTCTCTCGTCTATCGCGGTCACGTCTCGGAACCGAATCTACTACGTGAGGAAAGTTGGATGGACATGCATATGCATGTTTTGTGTGGCCGGCGGTGTGTGGATGTTTGTATGTTGTGTAGGTGAAGTTTGCACGATGGCATGACGATGATTATACATGAAGCTTGTGTGTTGTGCATGAATTGGTCCGGAAGAAACTTTTTGTTGTTGCTTGTGCCGGCGTGATGCATGGATGTATGCCGAAATGTTGATTAATTTCCATTTCGGCAAATTTTTGCACCACCCATATGTCATACTTTTAAGAGAGGTCATGCCGAATTTTTTCGGCGGCCTTGCATGCATGTGTGTGTGTCTGTGTGCTTGTTGCGGTTCTAATTAACATATATACTCTCGTTTCTGCTCTATTTATACCGCGTAGTCAACCATGGTCATCATGATGAGCTCCGGTCGAATCAGTAGATACAAGGAAGAAGCGAAGGCGGACATGATTCGGTGGAACAGGCGCCAGATAAGATGTCCATATCGAAAATGCAAACTTGTGAGGTGGATCGACCCTGATTCTGGACAATTGGAGGATCACCTGCTCAGGCACGGTTTCATGCTGGAACAAGCCAGACAAGATCATCATCATGACGAAGGAGATGCCGGCGGACAAGATCATCATGACGAAGGAGATGCCGGCGGACAAGATCATCATGACGAAGGAGATGCCGGCGGACAAGATCATCATCATGACGAAGGAGATGCCGGCGGACAAGATCATCATGACGAAGGAGATGCCGGCGGACAAGATCATCATCATGACGAAGGAGATGACGGCGGACAAGATCATCATGATGAAGGAGATGCCGGTGGTGGCGCGAACACGCAGACCCCGCTAACTTTGGCCTTGCAGGACGCTCATGTTCAAGAACTGCTCCTCAAGGAGACGAGCAACGCCAGAGCTGCAGCCAGAGAGAAAGGCAAGCTGGCGCAAATGGAGATAGACGGGATCACTCCGTTGTATCTTGGGTGCCGGCCCCAGGATACGCGCTTGCAAGTAACGCTTGATGCTCTGGAGATGAAGGCGCAAAACAAATGGACCGACAAGAGCTTCGTCAAGAACATGAAATTCATGCACGATATTCGCCCCGTGGGGAACACATTGCCAAAAAGTATCGAGGAGGCCAAGAAAGTCGTGTGCCCTCTTGACCTACCGCACGTCAAATACCACGCCTGTATCAATGATTGCGCAATTTATCGGGGTGATTACAAGGACATGACCACATGTTCGGTGTGCGGCCACGGACGGTATAAGAGTGGGAACAAGAAAAATCCTCGAAAAGTGGTATGGTACTTTCCGATCACTCCCCGTCTGCAGCGGTTTTTCGTGGACCCTAAGGAAGCAAAGCTCATGCAATGGCACGCGGAAAGGGAGAAGCCCGAAGAAGATCCGGAGAAGGGCAGGATCCTGACACACCCTTCAGACGCTAGCAATTGGGAAGCATTGGACATCGCCTTCGAAGATTTCGGGGGGACGCCAGGAACATCAGGCTAGGTATGAGCACCGATGGACTAAATCCGTTCGGCAACCAGAGTAGCACACATAGCGCCTGGCCCGTGTTTGTATGGCCTTACAACCTCCCCCGTGGCTATGCACGAAGCAAAAGTACATACACATGAGTATTCTCATTCAGGGGCCGAAACAACCAAGTATCGACATACATCTATATCTCGGGCAGTTGAAAGAGGAGTTAGCCACGTTGTGGGAGACGCCAGCCCGTACGTGGGACGCCTACACTAAAGATTATTTCGATATGAGAGCCGCGTTGCTCACCACGGTGCAGGACTATCCTGGATGCTCATACGTATCGGCCCAGGTGGGCCACGGATTCTGCGCATGTGTCAGGTGCATGGATGAGACCCCGCATATCCAACTACCAAGCGATCCCGAGTCTTCGAAAACCGTGTACCCAGGGGCTCGAAGGTGGCTTCGCATGGAGCACCCGTGGAGAAAATGCGGTGATTTGTTCGATGGTCAAGACGAGCTCGAAAGAGAACCGCACCCGAGGAGCGGCACAGAAATCGACAAGCTTTTGAAAAATTGAAAGGAGTGCCCTGTGCCGGGAAAGAAGCGACCGAGGGTAGATCCGCTGCTGGGTGTATGGAAAGCGAGGTATGTTTTCCACGACTTGGAGTACTGGAAGGTCCTCCACACGCCCCATAGCCTTGATGTAATGCACATTATGAAGAATGTTACCGAGAGTCTTCTTGGCACTCTTTCGAACATGCCGGAAAAGACCAAGGATGGGACGAAAGCAAGATACGATCTGAAATGGCTTGGCATCAAGAAAGATCTTCAGGCCCCCGATAGTGATGATGATGATGATGATGATGATGATGACCAGACGGAAGGGACTCAAGGTCGCCGCAAAAGGGTAAAGAAGAACGCGGTGGTGCTTCCCCCTACCTGCTTCACTATGAGTCCGGAGGAGCTCAAGCAGTTTTACAGGTGCCTCCTAGGAGTCAAATTTCCTTACGGTTACGCGGGGAAGGTAAGAAGATATCTGGACGGAACGAAGAAGAGGTTCAGCGGGATGAAGTCTCACGATTCTCACGTGCTGATGACGCAGATACTTCCCATTGCGATCCAAGGGATAACGGACGAGCACGTCCGTGATACGCTGTTTGGCCTTTGCAACTTTTTCGACGTCATCAACAGGAAGTCGATCGGCGTGAGGCAGCTCCACAGGCTACAGGACGAGATCATGGTGATACTATGCGAGCTCGAGATTTACTTCCCGCCTGCATTCTTTGACATCTGCGTGCATCTCCTTCTCCATGTCGTTGATGACATCCTGGAGCTCGGGCCGACGTTCCTGCACTACATGATGCCGTTCGAAAGGCAGAACGGTGTCATGAAAGGATACGCAACAGGGCCCGTCCAGACGCAAGCATGGCCAAGGGCTTTCTAACCTACGAGTGCATCTCCTTGTGCCAGAGTTATCTAAGCACCGAGAATAAGGATGTTGGTCTGCCCACCAGGACGCACCTCGGCAGGCTCGCTGGATATGGTCAACGCGAGGGCTACCGCTCACTCCCTGTCATCATTCGTGGTCGACGCGACGACTTCGACAGGGCTCACCGGGTCGCGCTACAAAACTTACAATTGATCGAACCTTGGGTGGAAGAGCACAGAAGATTAATCGAGAAGAATTACATCGACCTGGGCCGGCCGAGGAAGAAGGGAGACGTAATCAGAGAGCACAACTCCAGCTTCACGAGTTGGTTCAAGAAAAGGCAACTGCTTGAAGCACAGATCAAAAAGCCATCTACGGAAGATGAAAAACTCATATTCTCCGTATCACAGGGCCCTGGGCAGAACATAAAGACCTATCAGTCGTACGACATCAAAGATAACAGATTCTGCACCGAGGAAAATGACAGGAATAGCGAATATCAAAACTCAGGAGTAACTATGCTATCCTACGGCGATGACGAGGCTACCGTCAAGCAAAGATACTTCCGAAGGATCGAGGAGATATGGGAGGTCAACTACTGTGGAGAGTCGGTACCAATGTTCCGTGTGAGATGGTGATAACCCCCAAGAGCAAGGGATCACTGTAGCACCTCTCAATGTGGAAGTAAGGTATCGATCCGCAGGAGCAAGAAGGAAAAGTTATCTATTCCCTACAACTAAAGTGTCACAAGTTTTAGTTGATTATGCACTAAACAAGTTTAGAGAACAAGATGGTTGGTTTGATGGATGTAAAAGTGTCCCAATCCTCTTCTTTGCAAGAGGACAAGACAAAGGTAGTAGCAAGTGAAAGCTCTCAAAGAGAGAAAGCCCAATCCTCTATGTAGCAAGAGGACAAGCTCAAGTGTGTGTTTCTTATAGGAACAATGGACATGGTTCATGGGTTCACTTAATCTCTCTCTCTCTCTCATCTACGGTGATCATCATGTTATAGATAAAGTACACACAATTGTCATGTTTTAATGGTAGCTTTTTATGACGGCTATATGTCCTAAAACACATAGTTGAAAGAAATACTCATTTGTGTTGCTAGGTCACCCCTCGTAAGGCTAGCGTGGTTTCTCTCACTCCCACATCATACTCTTTCTTTTTACCCCCAGATAAAGGACGTTGGGCGGTACTGTGTCACTCAATACCTATGCCGTGTCACATCGGCCATCCCGTACCCACATACATCATACTTCAAAGTATGACAAATCACAAAAGCTCCAACACAACGGTAAATGCATAACAAATCATCTCACACCACAATATTCACCACAAAGGTATTACATAGATGACCGTAATCATGTTCAGCAGCTCATACGGTACTAATTAGTGAAGCTCAAGAGAGAGGAGAGATACAAAAGTTACCACCACAAACCCTAGTCCAGGGGTGGACTACTCCCCCTTCATCATGGTGATGATGGTGAAGAAGTTCTTGCTGTAGATGTTGATGATGAACACGCCGGAGGGGGGTGGAGCCCTCCGGAGGCGATTCCGGCGGCGTTTCCCCCCTCCGATCTTCTCCGGCGGCAGCCTTCTGACTCTCTGTTTCGTGTTCTGTGTTTCTCCGCCGCCTCCTTTCGCGAAACGCCAGGGGACCTTTTTTATAGGCGTTTTTGGAGTCGGTGGACGAAAGATCGACGGCCACGGAGCTCCGAGGGGGAAAAGAGCTGGGCCCACGCGGCCAGGTATTTTAGGCCGCGTGGGACCCTCCCATTTCCAGCCTGTTGGGCTTCTGGTCTTCAATTTAAGCCCATTGCGTTCGTCTCGAAAATTCTGAACCGTGCTCTTTGGCCTTGCCCTTTTTGGAGTCCCGAAGCTCCCGGAAAGTCTGAAACACTAAAAAAGACGTTTTCTGGAAAAACAGGGTTAATTCCAAATAAATGGGAAAACTATGAAATATTCCCAAAATCATTATAAAACATTGATATAACCCTTATATGATGCAAATATGATTGGAATATAAGCAATTAAAGTGCAAAGTTCATGTATGCATTTTACATGCATCAACATCCCCAAGCTTAATCCATGCTCGTCCTCGAGTATGAAGATGATAAAACTAACATGGACTTTGCAATTTAATACTTAACAATGAATATCAAAGATGATTACTATTGCTACATATAGTCAAATGATTCATTCTTCAAAGGAGTAGCAATATGCAAATAGTTTATGAAGTGATATCAAGTATTCAAGACAAGGATGTTCATTGATAGTTCACAAAGTGTAACATGGTAGCAAGTAATATGGAACACATGTATGCATAATGATAAGTAGAACATCCTACAATGGTCATAGAGTGTAGATGAAAATCTGAATATGATAGGTGTACACTTTGGAAAGATGTATATGTGAGTAGAGGTAAAGCATGCATAAGTTTCATCCAACTTCCAAACTCTTCTACTTAAGTTAATGATTGCAATAAGGTATTCATTGGTGTCAAGCTCTCATTGCCCCTATCATAGCATCTTGAATGATTAAGGTTAAAGTGAAAGCAAATATGAGTAGTGTGCTTGATAAAGAATGGGTTGAATGTCTCATGCCCCTTGAATACAAGTACTTACACCATGTGTTACTCAACTTGGGAAACAAAGCAAGTTCAATTAAATATCATTGTAAGCATAATAGTATCATCAAGAGCGTCAACTGGGGTACCTCTTGTCCCAAGATATGGAACAAGCCCATATCAAAATGACAAGACAAACAAACAAAATGAACAATCTCAACACCCTTTTTATTTACCATTTGGAATAGTTTTTTATTGCAAGGTGTATCACAGAAGGTTCACCATAGTATGTAAGTAAATTTCCACCATGAATGATGCATGGCTTAGATTAGCGGCCCAGGCGTCTCTCTAACCATTTACACAAACTCATTTAAACTCACTCTATTTCCACATTTATTTCAACATGATAAGCATCCATAGACAAAAGCACATGATATCAACTAAATGAGATGAAGAGCGTGTTGAAAGCTTGCCATGTGACAGCACATATGGGCTAACTTCCAACCCAAAACATTCATCAAGCCACAAACATCATAATCTTAATCACAATGGGTCAAGTTTTATTATGCAAATAAAAGAACATTGTGCATCAAGTTCGTGAGAGCTATATAACCAATTTTTTCCATTGCAATCAATAACATAAACATTTTCATTCAGAGGTAAGATAACACAAACAACATGTTAAACATACTCGGAATAGCATAAAGCCAATAGGTAGATATGGTGGACTCACTGGAATAACTTTGGTTGAAGGTGTTGGAAACAAGTTTTTGCTTGTTGGAGTTTTTGGGCTAGCAAAAGGGAGAAAGTTGACCATCTAGATGCATGCATGAGTGTCCATAGAACTAACTAATCCATGTTAAACCAAGTAAATAACAATCAGCACCAAAACATGAATAAGTGATAGCTCTACAAAAAGAATTTGCAAACTATTACTCATAAACAAGCTCATGAATCATGCAACTATATGTATCATTAAAAATCAAGTCAAACATCCCTTTTCCCAATCTTATAAAAGCATCCAACATATTTCAACCCATATTTCCAGTAGCTCTCTCATATATAATGATAGTGTGGTGGTCTCTCAAGACTCAAACAAAAACAAAAACGACGCTCCAAGTTTATGCGATAAAGTGTTTCGATCGAAAAACAGAAGTTGGACGTGTGCAAACCGAGAGTGTGTAGGTCCAGCGGGGTTGTCTTCACATCCCCAAGCTTATGGTCTTCACCATCCTTGGATAGCTCTTGGTGCATCTCCTCCAATCCCTGTGAAAAAACTTCAAAACACCGTTTCTCCCATTCTTTTCTGTGGGGTGCATTAATAGTGATAAACAAATAGGTTCCTTGCTGCATATAATCCTTGAACAAAAATTCATATGAGATGTCCAGAAAGTGTATAATGTTGTATGCCTACTCATAAACTCAATTGGATCAAAAAGATTCAACTTAAAAGCTCAAAGCATGCATCAAACAAAATGGGACAGAATCTGTCCAGAAAAACAGCAGCAGCAAAACGTATTTTTCTACCCTACCAAACTTTCTCGAAAAATTCCGAAAAATTCATGCATACAGAGGATGAAAAGTTGCAACTACAGTTCAAATATGAGCTCATTCGGAGTTACAGAATAAGAATTAAAAATCATACCGTGCACTGACTCGTGCAGGAATAAAATCTCCGAACGCTATAAGCAACTTTTCAAACCAAAAAGGGTAAAACTTGGCACTTTATTAAAACTCCAGAACCTAAACTAGACACAAAATCTCTTGTTACAGCAAGAGGACACAAAGAAAATCACACACAAAAATAACCGGGTTGCCTCCCGCAAAGCGCTTTCTTTATAGCCATATAGCTAGGCTTGATAGTTTTAATGATGCTCCCATAGGAATAAGAGTTGAATATAAAAGAGCATCAAGAAGCAAATATCAAACACATTTAAGTCTAACCCACTTCCTATGCATTGGGATCTTGTAAGAAAATAAATCAATAAAGCACAAAGTGACTAGCATAGGAAGGCAAAGCAAGTGCAACTTCAAAATTTTCAACAAAAAGAGAGGAGACTTAATATTATTGTGGTATATGAAGTCATGTCTCCCTCTCTCATAAAAACTTTCAGTAGCATCATTGATAAAACCCACAATATAACCATCACATAGAGCATTCTTATCATGATCCACATGCATAAAAGTATCATTACTCTCCACATAAGCATAAACAGTTTCATTAGTAATAGTGGGAGTAAAAATATCACATCCATCAATGTAATCATCATAAATAGGAGGCATAGAATAATCAAAATGATTTTTATCCTCAATAGTAGATGGACTGAAAATATCATATTCATCATTGTAAACATCATATATAGGAGGCATATCATAATCAACATAAACTATATCCTCAATAGTGGGTGGACTGAAAATATCATATTCATCATCATAAATGGGAGACATAGTATCATCAAACAAGTCAAAGAACCTCCCCAAGCTTAGATGATTGCAAGATATAAAAACCTCCCCAAGCTTAGTCTAGTGCACACAAGAATAGAAACTTAAGCGCTACGCTCCCCGGCAACGGCGCCAGAAAAGTACTTGATAACCCCCAAGAGCAAGGGATCACTGTAGCACCTCTCAATGTGGAAGTAAGGTATCGATCCGCAGGAGCAAGAAGGAAAAGTTATCTATTCCCTACAACTAAAGTGTCACAAGTTTTAGTTGATTATGCACTAAACAAGTTTAGAGAACAAGATGGTTGGTTTGATGGATGTAAAAGTGTCCCAATCCTCTTCTTTGCAAGAGGACAAGACAAAGGTAGTAGCAAGTGAAAGCTCTCAAAGAGAGAAAGCCCAATCCTCTATGTAGCAAGAGGACAAGCTCAAGTGTGTGTTTCTTATAGGAACAATGGACATGGTTCATGGGTTCACTTAATCCTCTCTCTCTCTCATCTACGGTGATCATCATGTTATAGATAAAGTACACACAATTGTCATGTTTTAATGGTAGCTTTTTATGACGGCTATATGTCCTAAAACACATAGTTGAAAGAAATACTCATTTGTGTTGCTAGGTCACCCCTCGTAAGGCTAGCGTGGTTTCTCTCACTCCCACATCATACTCTTTCTTTTTACCCCCAGATAAAGGACGTTGGGCGGTACTGTGTCACTCAATACCTATGCCGTGTCACATCGGCCATCCCGTACCCACATACATCATACTTCAAAGTATGACAAATCACAAAAGCTCCAACACAACGGTAAATGCATAACAAATCATCTCACACCACAATATTCACCACAAAGGTATTACATAGATGACCGTAATCATGTTCAGCAGCTCATACGGTACTAATTAGTGAAGCTCAAGAGAGAGGAGAGATACAAAAGTTACCACCACAAACCCTAGTCCAGGGGGTGGACTACTCCCCCTTCATCATGGTGATGATGGTGAAGAAGTTCTTGCTGTAGATGTTGATGATGAACACGCCGGAGGGGGGTGGAGCCCTCCGGAGGTGATTCCGGCGGCGTTTCCCCCCTCCGATCTTCTCCGGCGGCAGCCTTCTGACTCTCTGTTTCGTGTTTCTGTGTTTCTCCGCCGCCTCCTTTCGCGAAACGCCAGGGGACCTTTTTTATAGGCGTTTTTAGGTCAAGACGGAGTCGGTGGACGAAAGATCGACGGCCACGGAGCTCCGAGGGGGAAAAGAGCTGGGCCCACGCGGCCAGGTATTTTAGGCCGCGTGGGACCCTCCCATTTCCAGCCTGTTGGGCTTCTGGTCTTCAATTTAAGCCCATTGCGTTCGTCTCGAAAATTCTGAACCGTGCTCTTTGGCCTTGCCCTTTTTGGAGTCCCGAAGCTCCCGGAAAGTCTGAAACACTAAAAAAGACGTTTTCTGGAAAAACAGGGTTAATTCCAAATAAATGGGAAAACTATGAAATATTCCCAAAATCATTATAAAACATTGATATAACCCTTATATCATGCAAATATGATTGGAATATAAGCAATTAAAGTGCAAAGTTCATGTATGCATTTTACATGCATCAGATGGGCCAAGAACGTCGAAAAAGAAGGCCGGTATTTCACCACCATGGTTATACCCGAAGCCAAATCGAAGAATGCCTCCGCGAAAAATGAGCCATGGGTACTCGCTAGCCAAGTTGACCAATGCTTCTTCATTACCGGCCCGTCAAAGCCTAGCCGTGTTGTTGTGAGGAGGGGCAAGAGGAGCATCATCGAAATGGAAGGAGACGCCAACGAGGAAGACTTGGACAAGAACGGCGATCCGAAGATCGAGGAGGAATTCGACAAGTACTTCGACATGCCTACTACTAGTAGAGAAAGAAGGAAGACCTCCCTACCTACGAAAGGTTGTCCGTTCACGCGAACAAATCTCAAGGTGTCCGGCCTAAAGTATTCAACCGCCAAGAAGGGTAAGAAGAGATGCTAGCTCGGAACCGACCGGGACGAAGAAGAATTTTTTTGGGTATTATATATACTTTGTTTGTGTGTGAGACAAGCATATCTATGTATATCATGAATTAAATAATGGTCTACTAAAAATGTGACACAGCCACAAAATTTGTGTATTAATTTGTGTGTGAGACTTTTTTGTGTATTAATTTGTGTGTGACACAAACAGAAAATTTAACCAAAAATATTTTTTTAAAGAAAAAAATTTGACACAGCCAGGATTCGAACCTGGCTGCTGCCTCAAGTTTCTTCAGAGGTAACTAACCAGTGGGCTATTGCAGTGTTTGTGTATACGACAGGGAGCAGCGCCTGGTAAGGTTTCTAGCCGAAGCATTCTGTGGCGCACCCCCTAGTTGATGCGCCACATAATTACAGAATTATGTGGCGCACCCACTAGAGGATGCGCCACAGAATTCCCACACTTAGCCATATTTCGACCGACTGTTTTCTTTCTTCTCCCTTTCTTCCTCTCTGCTCTCTCTGCACGCGCGCGCGACCACGAGCGACCACACGCCGGCGACCACGGCCGCGACCACGCCGGCGACCAACGCCACCGAACCGCACCCCAACCCTAGCACCGCCGCCTCTCTTCTTCCTCCCCCACACCGGACGGCCACCTCGACGCCGCCGCCCCCACACGCTCGGCGCCCACACGTCGCCATGCACCGGCCGGCGCCGCCTCTTCTTCCTCCCGCGCGCGCAGCCCCCACACCGGACGGCCACATCGACGCCGCCGCCCTCGGACTCCATCTCCCCTCCCCGTGTGTGCTGCTCCTCTTCTTCCTCCTCCCTCCCCTTCACACCTGCATGCACACAAGGTGTTTGGTAAAATGCCAAACCTAAATTTTTTCAGAAATTTGTTGATTTTACTTGTTGATTGCTTGCTGCTAGTTGTGGTAGTGCTGCTGTTAGGTTAAAATTTTCAGAAAATTTGCTAAGTGTTAAATTTGGAGATGTATTTTTACTTACTGTTAGGTTAGTGCTGTTAGCTTAGGTGTTGTTGCTAGGTGTTAAATTATGTTAGTTTAGTGATGTTAGCTTGTGTGCACTAGGTTAGGTGCTGCTAGTTTGTTGTGTATGTGTGCTATATTAGGTGCTGCTAAATTATGTTAGTTGCTTGCTAAATTAGTTGCTATATTAGGTGCTGCTAGGTTAGGTGCTGCTAGGTAGTTGTCGCTGTTAGGTTAGTATTTTTGACAGTAGCTAGGTTAGTGGCAGTAGCTAGGTTAGTTGCTAGGTCACTAGATTAATTTTATTTTATTCTCTGCAATTGATAAGTAATATCGTGACTACTGACATGCTTATGTGTTGTGTATGTGTGCAGGTACCCGCCGTGGTGCTTCCCGCTGCTCAAGGTGGTGCCCTCCTATATTTTGCGGATGTTCTTGTGATTGTGTTTGTGTATCTGCGATTGTCGTGTATCGATGTGTATGATATTGTGTTTGTTGCGGGCCGGAGATGTCGGCCGGAGATGTGGATGTGTTGGTGTGATGTTGTTGGCCGGCGATGCCGGCAACATGATTTGTGAAACATATGCAGGTACCCCGAGACCCTTGAGATTGCCGGAACATCGATTAACTTTCGTTCCGGCAAATTCGGGTACTCCATATGTCCCTTTTTTAGCAAAAGTCATGCCGAATTTTTTCGTGAATTTTAGCACGACTTTGCTAAAAAAAGGACCTCTGGGGTATTGCGACTAATGCATGGGCGGGGGTATCTTAGTACTTAATTAAGTGATTTTTTTCTTATATTTTTGTTGTACTAACTTTTTGCCTCTTTTTAATGCAGTGCAAACATGTCGGCCAACGTGGAGTCCGGCCCTTCTAAGCACATGAGCGTCGAACAAGAAGCTAGAGACGCCAACAAGTCGTTCTGGGAGATGTCCCAGGAGATGGAGGAGGCCGCCGGAGCTGCTAGTGGAGCCGACCGTCCCGACGATGAGCAAGAGGGACGGGAGGACGACCCCGAATACAACCCAGGAGAAGGTCACAGCGCCATGAGGATGACACCACCACCTCCGATGGCGGCGACCACACGGATGGTGGTATTGGTGGCAGCAACCCGGCCGCTCAGAAGAAGAGAAGCCAAGGAGGGATCGGACACCGCAATCGGTCGGCAATGTCACGGACGTGTTCACTGAGGTCACGGCAAGTGGCCAACCAGTGGCGCCTGAGAAACTTGCCTCAGGGTACAGCAAGCAACTAGGGTGCATCCTCCGGAAAGCGTGTCGATCAACACGAAGGACCTCAGAAGCACAACCAATGAGGCTTTGGTCGAACACCTCCTCAAGAGGGTTCACCAACGATACACGTTCCCGCTGCCGTTCAACAAAAAGGTGGACAATTTCGCCATCACGAAGATGAGCACCGCCTTGAGCAGCTGGAAAAGCCGGGTGAAGAGCAAGATTGATAAGGGTGACAGCTGGGAGGAGATTAGTAAAAAAGACTCGCACATCACCGAAGAAGAGTTCGAGGAATTCAAGTTGTCCTTAAAATCTGAGGAGGCTAAAAAATGGACCCAGTGGGGAAGGACATGTGGAGCTGAACATAGGTAACCACCATTTGGGAAGCGCGGTTAGAGTTGCAGAATGACGACAGGACGTGGACGACGAAGAGATGTATAAACGTTCCCGCGCCGCTCAAGAAGAAGAAGGCTCCATGATCGTCGTGCTCCCGCTCTTGCTCACCATCATCACCGATGTACTCGATTTGATCCTAGTGTAGGCGGTGACCATTTCATTTGTAACGTGTAACATGATGAACTTTTGTATCAAACACTTGTGTAAAAATTCCGCACTTGTCACTCCATATGTATGTATCTCGGGATATAAGTAATGATGTGATGACCACATAGTAATGCTTCTGTTTTCATATACCTGTCAAAATATTTCTTGTTTGTATTATTGTCTGTATAAATCCTGTAATATACCTGTATTCCTGTAATATACCTGTATTTGTACAGCGGCAGCAGCAATTTCCAAATACCAGTACAGAAATTCTGTGGCGCATTGTATATTTTTTGTGGCGCACCGTTTTCTGTGGCGCACCGCCTGCTGCGCCACTAAAAAGATTTCTGTGGCGCATGGACCGTGGTGCGCCACAGAATGTTGGGATTTCTGTGGCGCACCCCCAGGTGCGCCACATAATTCAAATTTTTGTGGCGAGAATTCTGTGGCGCACCCACCATGCGCCACAGAAAGGCAAAGTGGTGCGCCACAGAATGACTTTTCCCTACTAGTGTAGTACCGCCCCGGCACGTTTCTGCACCCAACGGTTGGATCTTGGGTTGACCTATTTAAGGGGCCTTCTTCCCCATTGGTTCCCCAACCTTTTGAGCAAGTTTTGACCTCCATTGTTGACCTCCACAAGCTTGCTATCTCTCTATTCCTCCATGATTCTTGCCTCCAATTAGAGGGAAAAGAGAGAGGACATCTAGATCCACTATTCTACCAATCAATCTCTCCTCTAAGTGAGGGAAGCTTTTTGCATCTAGATCTTGGAGGGATTTGGTGTTCTTCTTTGTTCTTCCTCTCTTCTCCCCCCATAAGCATTAGTTGCTTTTGGTGGGATTTGAGAGTGAAGGATTTGAGCACTTGCGCTCTTGCCATTGCTTTGTGCATCGGTTTGTGCTCTCCACGAGGATTCGTGAAAGTTGAAAGTTTGTGAGCTTGTTACTCTTGGGTCTTTGGACCCTAGACGCCTTTGTGGTGGTTGAGACCTCTTGTGGTCACTTATAGCTGTTCGGGAGCCCCCAATTTATTTGTGGGTGTGTGTGCCCCGGATCGTTGTTGTAAAGGCTATGGATTTCGCCTTGAAGGATTCCGATAGTTGAAGATGAACCAAACCTTTGTGGTGCGGTTCATCGGAGAAGAAGGTGATTCCTTTGTGGCTTTTGAGTTGACCTTTGTGGTATCTCACACCTCTCCAACGAGACGTACTCCCCTAAAAAGAAGGAACTCGGGAATACATCCTCGTCTCCGCTTGCCTCGGTTATTTCTATACCCGAGTTCCTTACTTATGCACTTTACATTGTGATAGCCTTCGTGCTTGAAGTATTCTTGCTATCACCTTGTTGCATGTCTTGCTTAGCATAAGTTGTTGGTGCACATAGGTGAGCCTAGTATATTTAGATTGTTGCCTTGTTAATTTAAACACCTAGTTTTATTCCGCAATTATCAAGCCCAAATCGGAAAAGTTTTAATCACCTATTCACCCCCCCCCTCTAGGTGACATCCTTATCCTTTCAGTACCCCTTGTCATACTCATTGCCATTGATAACATACTTACACTCTGGAGCTTGGCCTCGAGTAAGTTTCAGAAACACCGGAGAGCGTTGGAGCACATTGATGTCACTGTGAGCATCGGCCATGCCGAAAAATGCGTGCCAAATCCAAAAAATCTGCGGGAACTCCATATGCATCGACACCGTATGGCAGCCGTGAATTTCGGAATGGATGAGAATCCAAGAAGCCATCATAGTCCCGAACACCATGCATGATTCTCATGAACACTTCCCTCATCATCCTTAAGCGCCAGCGAAATTCATGAGCTTTGTTCGCCGGGTTCTCGGAAAATAGTCGTTGAACAAGAGCATGTGACCAATTGTTCTATAACGGTTCTTGTCGGCCAGCCGCCTTTCTCTGACCCTCCACGCTTGGGCACGGCGTCAATCTCGGCTTGCGCATCTTAAAGAGCGACAATGACCATCTCATTCTCTTCGTTGTCTGCAAGGGCGGAACTGATACGTCTCAAACGTATCCATAATTTCTGATGTTCCATGTTGAAATTATACCAATTGTTACATGTTTTATATACACTTCATAGAATTTTTATGCATTTTCTGGACTAACCTATTAACAAGATGCCACAGTGCCAGTTCATGTTTTCTGTTGTTTTTGTATTCCAGAAAAGCTAGTCTGGAAATATTCTCGGAATTGGACGAAACTTGGAGAGGACCTCCTATTTTTCCAACACGTACACGGAGTCCAAAGGAGACACGGAGGGGGCCGCGAGCCAGCCACACCATGGGGCGGCACGGCCCCACCCTCTGCCGCGCCGTGGGGTGGTGTGGGCCCACGGGCGTCTCCAGCCGCCGCCCTTTCGCCTATTTATTCATCTTCACGGGAAAACCCTAGACACCGAGCCATTATCCACGAAAAATTCCAGAGACGCCGCCGCCTCAACCCTAGCTCGGGAGGGTTCAGAAGCTCTTCCCGGCACCCCGCCGGATAGGGGAATCATCACCGGAGGGCTCTACATCGCCATGCCTGCCTCCGGAGTGATGCGTGAGTAGTTCATCCTTGTACTACGGGTCCATAGCAGTAGCTAGATGGTTGTCTCTCCACTTTATGCTATCATGTTTAGATCTTGTGAGCTGCCTATCACGATCAAGATCATCTTATTGTAATGCTACATGTTGTGTTTGCTGGGATCCGATGAATATTGAATACTATGTCAAGTTGATTATCAATCTATCTTATATGTTATTTATGATCTTGCATGCTTTCCGTTACTAGTAGATGCTTTGGCCAAGTAGATGCTTGTAACTCCAAGAGTTAGTATTTATGCTAGATAGTGGGTTCATGCCTCCGGTAATCTGGGAGAGTGACAGCAACTTCTAAGATTGTGGATGTGCTGTTGCCACTAGGGATAAAATAACCGATGCTTAGCTTAAGGGTGCGCCGTTAGGTCTAATGCATTTGTTTACATACGCACATTACTTATTGCGATTATCCGTTGCTTGCAACTTAATACCAACGGGGAACTCGGTATGACAACCTGGAGGTGGATTATTAGTCATAGACGTGTTGGATAACGGTCTATGTATTTTGTCGTAATGCCCACATGAATATCATAATAATCATCATGTCATATATATGCATTGTCATGCGCTCAATATTTTGTCAATTGCCCAGCTGTAATTTGTTCACCCAGCATGTTAGTTATCTTTTATGGAGAGACACCACTAGTGAACTATGGACCCGGTCCATTCTTTTACACTGATAATACAACCAACTGCAATCATTGTTCCTTTTCATTCTCTGCAATTTACTACTGTTTTCCACACCATATGTTTAATCCTTTGTTTTCAGCAAGCCGGTGAGATTGACAACCTCACTGTTTCGTTGGGGCAAAGTAGTTTGATTGTGTTGTGTGCAGGTTCCACGTCAGCGCGCCACTGACAACCTTCAGAAGTGATTTCTTACTCCTACTGGTTCAATTAAACCTTGGTTTCATACTGAGGGAAAACTGCTGCTACACTGCTTCATACCTTCCTCTTGGGGTCTCCCACGAACGTGTGATCCACGTCATCAAGCAATTTTTCTGGCGCCGTTGCCGGGGAGTAAGAGGATTTCTGCAAGGGGAGTCTCTCGCTTCCAATCTCTTTACTTTGTTTTTGTCTTGCTTAGTTCATTTTTACTTTATCTTGTTTGCTTTTAAAATCAAAAACATAAAAAAAAAATCAGCATCTAGTTTATTTCGGTTTGTCTAGTTTTGTTTCTTGTTTTAGTTATTATGTCTAGTTCTTTACTTGCTATCAATGGTTACTTTTCCAGAAACTAGTCCTATGGCTGAAAACAACATGAGAGAGCTTTATGAAATTTATCTTGAGTTGGGACATGAAGTGTTTGAAGAGAAAATTAAAAAGCCTATGGAACTTTATTTGCATAACAATCATGATAGTAGCAATGTTATTAGCATACATTCTTTGAACACCATTATTGCTAATGCCATGGAAAGCTCTAAGCTTGGGGAAGCTGGTTTTGATAAAAATGATATTTTAGTCCCCAAGCTTGGAGGAGGAAATTTGCTTTGATGATACTTTGCCTCCAATTATGATGATTATAATGATTGTACTAGTTTTACTCCCACTATTACTCATGAAATTGATTATGCTTGTGTGGAGAGTAATGATATTTTTATGCATGTGCATCATGATAAGAATGCTTTATGTGATAGGTATATTGTTGAGTCTATTCATGATGCTACTGAAAATTATTTTGAAAGAGGAAAATATGGTTATAGAAATCTTCATGTTATTAAATTTACTCTCTTTAAATTTCCTCTCTTTATGATGGAAGTTTTGAGCTTTCTCTTGTGTTGCTTCTATATGATGTTTGCTTTAACACCTAATGGTCATTATGAGAGAGGGAGACACGGTTTCATATATCTCAATAATATTAAGTCTCCTCTCTTTATGTTGAAAGTTTTGAAGTTGCACTTGTTTTGCCTTCCTATGCTAGTCACTTTGTGCTTCATTGACTTGTTTTCTTATAAGGCTCCTATGCATAGGAAGAATGTTAGATTTAAACATGTTTTATATATGGTCTTGATGCTCTCTTTTATGTTTCAACTATTATCTTTATGTGAGCATCATAAAAATTACTATGCCTAGCTAAAAGGCGTTAAAGAAAAGCGCTTATGGGAGACAACCCATTGTTTTATTTCTGCAATTTTTCTTTTTTTTGAGTCAAGGTGCTGTTTACTTCTGTAACAATTCCTTTGTATCTTTATTTTATCGCATTGTTGTGCCAAGTGGAGCCTCTAATAGGAAGATGATGCTAGATTTGGATTTCTGCGCAGGAACAGATTTCTGCTGTTCACCGTTTTACTTCTGTAAAATCACAGAAAAATTATTTAAATCTGCAAATTTTTGTGCGTGATCCTCAGATATGTACGCATCTTTCGTTAGTTTTGCGTTTTTCGATCTGAGCAACGTAAGTGCCTCGAAAAAATTCGTCTTTACAGACTGTTCTGTTTAGACAGATTCTGTCTTTTATTTTTCGCATTCTCTCTTTTACTAGTGTTGAGTGGAATTCTTTTTTAGGGTGAAGAGCTTCACATAACATCAGTGGCAGTAGTTAATGTTAAAAGTAACGGTCATGTTTGTGTCCTTATAGAACATGTGAGTTTTTGATTGTGCACTAACCCTCTAATGAGAATTATTGAGTTTGGTGTGGCGGAAGTTTTCAAGGGTCAAGAGAGAAGGATGATATAATGTGATCAAGAAGAGTGAAGAGCTTAAGCTTGGGGATGCTCCCATGGATCACCCCAGCATATTTCAAGAAGACTCAAGCGTCTAAGCTTGGGGATGCCCAAGGCATCCCCTTCTTCATCAGCAACTTATCAGGTCATCTCTAGTGAAACTATATTTTAATTCTTTCACATCATATGTGCTTTACTTGGAGCGTCTGTGTGCTTTTATTTTCAGTATTTTATTTTTCTTATGGTCAACTTGATTGGACCCTAGCATTCTTGATTGGGAGAGAGACACGCTCCGCTTTTTCATATGAATACTCCTATTCTTCACTTATACTTGTTGAGTATTCTTATCTAGCTATTGCTATGCTTTTAGCTCCTGTTTTGCATGCATCTCTTATTCAGAGCTGTTAGTTCTTTTAAAGAAAGTACTCTCTTGCTTCACTTATAATTGTTTGGAGAGTTTATGTTGAAATAAATTGATTGGTGTTTGGTTGGAACAGAAAATGTTGCATGTGGTAGATGGTATAATGGAAAAAGCTTACATATTCTTGTAGATCACTGTATTGGATAATTTGATACTTGTCAATTGTTTTGAGTTATCAAGTAGTTCATGTTTAAGCTTTTGTATCATGTAGTTAAAACCTATTAATGAAGAACTACCGTAAAGCTCGTTGAAATTTGGTTTGCATGATTGGTATCTCTAAGGTCTAGATATTTTCTAGTAAAAGGGTTTGGTTAACAAGGAAGACAGTGTAGAGTCTTATAATGCTTGCAATATGTTTTCATATAAGTCTTGCTGTGTCGGTTGATATCCTGTGTTTGCTTCAAATAACCTTGCTAGCCTAAACTCTGTACTGAGAGGGAATGCTTCTCGTGCATCCAAAACCTTGAGCCAAAATCCATGCCATCTGTGTCCACCATAACTACCTATATGTGGTATTTCCTTGCCATTCCAAGTAAATTTTTCATGTGCTACCTTTAAACTATTCAAAACTTATTATTCCTATTTTGTGTCAATGTTTACCAAGCTCATGAGGACGGGGTGGATGTCTTTATGTCAACTGTCAAACAGACTTTACCACCGGACTAGCGGCATATACATCCGCTTATCCATTAATTTTGCAAAAAGAGCTGGCAAATGGGGTGCCCAGTCCCAATTAATTACAACTTTAACCGCTTAATTCTCTTCACATTTTTGCCCTGATTTATCAGTCAAGCAATGACAAACAGTGAAATATCTGCATGTGTAAACAAAAGAGAAGAGGGATGATCTGCCTTGCTGGTAGAAATAACGTCCTTCATGGGAGCCGCTCTTAAAAGTCTGGTTGGCAGGGGTCATATTGTACTTTCCATTTTCTGATTCGTTGACAATTAACAAACACCTCCAAAACTTATTTTTACTCTCTTTATGATTTCAAAAACTTAAAAAGCTCTAGCACATGATTTAATCCCTGCTTCCCTCTGCGAAGGGCCTTTCTTTTACTTTTATGTTGAGTCAGTTTTCCTACTTCTTTCTATCTCAGAAGCAAACACTAGTGTCAACTTTGGTGCAACAATTTTTATATGCTTGTATATTGCACTTATTATATGCTTTGTGTTGACAAATATCCATGAGATATATATGTTGAAAGTTGAAAGCAATTGCTGAAGCTTAAATCTTCCTTTGTGTTGGTTAAATACCTTTTACTTAGAATCTATTGCTTTATGAGTTAACTCTTATGCAAAACTCTTTGATGCTTGTCTCGAAAGTACTATTCATGAAAAGTTTTTGCTTATATGATTCAGTTGTTTGCTCATTATCTACTTGCTAGCAAACTATAGACCATTGACCTGGATCACTTCATTCATAACATGTGCTTTACAATACTATTTGATCAAGATTATGATTGTAGCATGTCACCTCAGAAATTATTTTGTTTTTATCGTTTTACCTACTCGAGGACGAGTAGAACTAAGCTTGGGGATGCTTGATACGTCTCAAACGTATCTATAATTTCTGATGTTCCATGTTGATATTATACCAATTGTTACATGTTTTATATACACTTCATAGCATTTTTATGCATTTTCTGGGACTAACCTATTAACAAGATGCCACAGTGCCAGTTCCTGTTTTCTGCTGTTTTTGTATTCCAGAAAAGCTAGTCTGGAAATATTCTCGGAATTGGACGAAACTTGGACAGACCTCCTATTTTTCCAACACGTACACGGAGTCCAAAGGAGAGACGGAGGGGGGCCGCGAGCCAGCCACACCATGGGGCGGCGCGGCCCCCCCTGCCGCGCCGTGGGGTGGTGTGGGCCCCACGGGCGTCTCCAGCCGCCGCCCTTTCGCCTATTTATTCATCTTCAGGGAAAACCCTAACACCCGAGCCATTATCCACGAAAAGTTCCAGAGACGCCGCCGCCGTCAACCCTAGCTCGGGAGGGTTCAGAAGCTCTTCCCGGCACCCTGCCGGAGAGGGGAATCATCACCGGAGGGCTCTACATCACCATGCCTGCCTCCGGAGTGATGCGTGAGTAGTTCATCCTTGGACTACGGGTCCATAGCAGTAGCTAGATGGTTGTCTCTCCACTTTATGCTATCATGTTTAGATCTTGTGAGCTGCCTATCATGATCAAGATCATCTTATTGTAATGCTACATGTTGTGTTTGCTGGGATCCGATGAATATTGAATACTATGTCAAGTTGATTATCAATCTATCTTATATGTTATTTATGATCTTGCATGCTTTCCGTTACTAGTAGATGCTTTGGCCAAGTAGATGCTTGTAACTCCAAGAGTGAGTATTTATGCTAGATAGTGGGTTCATGCCTCCGGTAATCTGGGAGAGTGACAACAACTTCTAAGATTGTGGATGTGCTGTTGCCACTAGGGATAAAATAACCGATGCTTAGCTTAAGGGTGCGCCGTTAGGTCTAATGCATTTGTTTACATTACGCACATTACTTAATGCGATTATCCGTTGCTTGCAACTTAATACCAACGGGGAACTCGGTATGACAACCTGGAGGTGGATTATTAGTCATAGACGCTGTTGGATAACGGTCTATGTATTTTGTCGTAATGCCCACATGAATATCATAGTAATCATCATGTCATATATATGCATTGTCATGCGCTCAATATTTTGTCAATTGCCCAGCTGTAATTTGTTCACCCAGCATGTTAGTTATCTTTTATGGAGAAACACCACTAGTGAACTATGAACCCCGGTCCATTCTTTTACACTGATAATACAACCAACTGCAATCATTGTTCCTTTTCATTCTCTGCAATTTACTACTGTTTTCCACACCATACGTTTAATCCTTTGTTTTCAGCAAGCCGGTGAGATTGACAACCTCACTGTTTCGTTGGGGCAAAATAGTTTGATTGTGTTGTGTGCAGGTTCCACGTCAGCGGCCACTGACAACCTTCAGAAGTGATTTCTTACTCCTACTGGTTCGATTAAAACTTGGTTTCATACTGAGGGAAACTGCTGCTACACTGCTTCATACCTTCCTCTTGGGGTCTCCCAACGAACGTGTGATTCACGTCATCAGGAACTCTCCCCCATCATTTGGAAAAACATGAACCCATCGTCGCTATCCATAGCCTATTGTACAAAATGAAGCAAACAAACTAGGCAACGATGCATAGCAATCAAATTAACGCATTGGCAAATGGTCGAACACCTAACTTGCGGGGCAGCGGGGAGGAAGAGGCGGAGCCGGCTGAATGAGCCTCACCAACGCAAAACGAGGGCGGAGACCGGCGGGGAGCGGTGGCAAGCCGGCCTGCGTGGTCGCCGCGGCTGAACCCCGCGGTGCGAATCGAGTTGGCGACGACAGGGGTGGCGGCGATGGTGCGAGTCATCGACGAGAGCAAACATCATGACGGGGTTGGGGGCAAATGAATCAGGCCTACCCGCGTTTTTCTATGATATGTGGGCTCCGCCTGTCGGAGGACATGTTCGGGCAATGTCCGGTACCCTCGAATGGGCCCCCAAGTTTGGAGGCCCTCTCGGGGGTGCCGGACATATTTGCTCGGTCCGGACACTTGGGGGTGCCATTGTGGATGATTTTCGCGTCCGGACCCCCAATGGGCCTTTGGGGGTCATTTGGGGGGTGCCGGTGGAGATGCTCTTAGCACATGATAATTTCTACTTCTTTCTACGAAGGGCGTTTGTTCTTCCTCCCGAGTTAAGATGTGTCGATCTCTTACAATAATTGTGGACCAAATGTTAGAACAAGTTCCTTTCTACATAAACTTGTCTTATATTTCACTTCACACACTTTCACCGTACACGAGCTTATAGCTTTATTCACTGTGAAAGAAAGAGTAATTCAGTACAAGATTTTAATGCTACTTTTGAATCATGATGAAAATGTTTTCTATTACTTACAACGTTGATTGGTTGATGATATTTTATCTTTAGTTAAAAATTATGCATAGATTAGTTGCGATCATATGAGTAAAACCTAGTAGCTACGACAATAAACTTCAAAATCCATAGTTTCTTTCATATACATGCTCAAGAACGATCATATATTAAGTTTGGCAATGCTGGTACGTAAAAAATGTATCTAAGAACTAAGGGCCAGAAATTTCTGCCGCCAGACTGTCTGGCACCTCCGGGGCTTTTCTACCTCCCCCAAGTTTTTTTCAGTTCCTCTTTCAGGCACAACTTTTATATTTTTTTGGTGATTTTTGTCTTCCCGTGAAGCGTGCGACGTCCTCTAGTACAACATCTCTGAGTTTAATCGTTCCATTGACCACCACTACCGAAAGTTTGCGATCATGATCAACACCAAAGGTATAACTTGCATATTCCTTCGTGAAACCATCTTCGTCTTGCTTATCATACCCTATCGGATTACCTCATTCATATTGTGGGCATTGCACTTGTATCGATTCGATTGATTGCCTTATATATCGGCGAACATTATATCATGTAGTGGTATGGACACTAGCAAGAGCGAGAATGAAGCACCATAAAAGAGTAGTGCCAAGCATTTAGCATGCCATCATTCCTACTCAGTGAGTCTATACACTCACCTATTGCCGAGTTGTGCCATAATCAGCCTTACCAGTCGGTTGAGCCGACGACTTGAGGTGACTCAGAGGACATCATACAGAGACTTGCACCATAACACTATGAAGACAATTTCATATGAAAAAGTGCTTAACACAGAAGTTGTGCGTATCATCGAGATGCATAATATTATTTTTGGAGTCATATTCATCCGATTTAGTATTCAGGCTAGAGAGTCATGACGAGACCCGGACGACTCAGCCTGCCACATGTTGGATTCTGACCTAAAAGTAAAGATGGGTTCGTAGAGTCATCAAGGCGGCCTTAGATGGAGAAGTGGTCCGCGTTGAGTTATTCACCTTGTCGAGACGAACAAGTTTAATGTTTGTGCCATCTTCATCCGAGTATGTATGCAACTGTCGGAGAATGACTCCCACGAAACAGGGGCAGTCACACTCGCGAAGAGAGTTCGTGTAAGGGGCTGAACACGACGTCAATCAACCCTCATCCGGCGCGGCGACGCTGCTCGTCGTGCCTGAGGAGGGACATCACGGCAGAGAGAGACACGGCGCGTACCCAGGTTCACGGCCCTCTTGTGGAGGTAAAACCGCTACGTCCTGCCTGTCTGTATTGCTGCTTGTAGAGGTTACAGTACAGCGTGCTTGCCGAGGGCACAGTTGTGGCAATGGCGCGTACAAGGGGAGGGAAACTACTGTCTTCTTCTCCCTTGCGCGCAAGTAGCTAGACTAGGAGTAAAATGTGTTCGATCCCCCTTAGGGTGGTGCACCAGCTCCTTTTATAGGCGCCCCGGGCCTCCTCCCTGTCCTTGTGCAGCGGAGGGGCTACCACATGGCGACAACGGTCGGGAGCACGGTGCACCGCTGCTTGGGCGTCCATGAGCGCGGTCCATGGGCACAAAAGCTGAGGCCGCAGCAGAGAGGCCGCCGTCCATCCAGGACGGCCAGCTGCTGCCGCAGAGGAGCGGGGGAAGTCCCCACGGTGACGTCGCGTTTGGCGCGTAGCGCCGGCCTGCTCCCTTATCACCAAAGAGGAAAGCTTGGTGGTCTGCGCCGTTGCCCCTGCTTTGTTGACTCCTTTATCACCAAAGTGGGACTGTAGCTCCGTCGTCACCCTGCGCAGAGGCGCGGTCACTCTGCGGCCGCTGCGGAAGCCATGTGCGCTCCGCAGAGCTTGCTTTACAGTGAAGGAACCCTCGCGTGGGCGGGAACGCCCTGTGGAGGATTCTGCGTTGACTTCCCTTCAGGGAAAGCTTCCTTGGAGAGGGGCAGCGGAGTAGAGGCTCCACAGGCCCTAGCTGCCTCCTCAGGCCTCCGCGAGGCGATTCTGCCCCGCGGGCCCCAGGCTTGCAGACCTGGTCCTTAGCGAGATTCACTCGCCGAGTGTTGAGGGTTATAGAGGCCTGGCCCAGTACACCCTGGTTCTTACTGGGCTGACAGTAGCCCCCGGGCCCATGACGGGCACGACGCGGTCCAGGGGGCGCAGGCGAAGCGTCATGGGCCCAAAGTGTCCGGCCGGCCCGAGACACGTGGCGAGCGGTTGGTGCGTCTCGGCTTCTCCGGAGGAGGTGGGCGTCGTGGCGGGACCCACGACGCCTCGGAAACCGCCCTGAGGTGATATAAAGGCTGCCGCGGCTGTGCCGGCAGCAGTTCCGCCGCATTTACGCCCTTTCCTTCTTGCATACACCTCCGGTGCTCCACTACTCCGGCGATTTCCGTTCTTCTCCGAGCTTTTCCGCCGCCCTTCCTTCGCGAGCCATGGGCCCCAAGAAGGCAAGGCGGCGATGGTGGAGGCCTCCGCTGAAGCGCAGCGGGAGGAGGAGCTTGCGCCGGCTCTCATCGGCACTCGCGTCTCCACAGCGGAGGCGCTGGATAGGCTGAAGGTCCTCGTCGCCGGGAGGAATAATGAGCATGGCGCCAGCGGCGTCAAGGCGGCGCGCTTCGGCAAGCTGGCGGCGGGGTGGTACCCCATTTTCGTCCACACGCTGTTCGCCGGCTTGGTGCCGCCGTTCTCTCCCTTCCTTGCGGAGGTGCTGGCTTTCTATCAGATCCAGCTCCTGCACCTCCACCCGAACTCCATCCTGATTCTCGCCATCTTCGCCTATCTCTGCGAGGCGTATCTGGGAGTGATGCCTTCCGTGGCCTTCTTCCGGAGCTTCTACGCGCTCCGCAACACGGCGCCCGGCGAGCGGTCTGGGTGCGTGTCTTCCGCATCGCAGACGGGATGGGCGCCGTCTACATCCCCATGTCGTGGGATGGCGACAAGGCCGTTACGAGGGTGACGAAGAAGGTGGAGGACTTCCGCCAGAAGTGGGTCCTCGTCGACGCCAAGGAGCGGAATGCCTTCTTCGATGAGCCTGAGGCGCCGCCGCTGAAGAACTCAAATTGGTCCAGCGAGAAGTTCCAGCACCAGAAGATTGCCCACTTGGTCTCGCGCATGAAGCTCGTCCGCGAGGCTGGCCTCACGGGGCAGATGGTCGCTGAGGACTTCGTGAGGCGGCGCATCGCTCCCCTCCAGGCGCACACGAAGCCGGTGTGGATGTACTCCGGCCCGGCAGATCCAATGCGCTTGCACCTCAGCGCCCACGCGCCAGACGACGTCGCCTCCATCTTAGGCACGCTCTTCATCGCCCCGGAGATCCCTGTTCCGGGCACTGAGCACCTGAGGCCCCTCCACCAGCTCACTCCAAAGAAGCGCCTCGCAGTTCTGGAGATGATGCCGACGTTCACGCCAGAGGGCTTGGAGGGAGAAGAGGCGAAGGGGGCTGCGGCGCCTGTGGTGGAGGAAGACTTGTTTGGCGAGTCCTCTGCTGCTTCAGACGCCGAAGCTGACGCCGCCACAGGAGTCAACCCCTCGTCAGGGGAGGCGAGCTCTTCAAAGCAGGCGGCCCCTGAGGAGGAGATCCTGGAGATATCGTCCGATGTGGACGAGGATTTTGTGGTGGCCCCGTCACGACGGGCCACAGAAGAAGAAGACGAAGACGGAGACGATAGCGGCCCGGAGGCCGCGGCAAAGCGGTGCGAGCCCCGCACCAAGGCCATCCACGACAGGGCCGCCAGAAGCCTGGAGAGCACTCCTCTTAAGAGGAAAGCTGAGGCGGCCCCTGAGGAGCCCAGCGCTGGAGCCTCATCAGGCCGTGGCGCTCTGCCAACAAGGTGTGGGTGGACACCCGCGCCAAGCCATCTGGGTGAGTACTGTTTCTTCTTGACTCGTTCTTGCTTATCGAGAGTTCTTGCCTTTCTCGAGGATCTCACTGTCTTGATTATCAGGGGTCTGGTTCATGCGAAGCGCCGCCGACTCCGCAAGGCTGCGGACGTGCGGCGCGACGCTACGCCCGTTGTTGAGGGGCCTACAGCGCCCCTTGGAGAAGAGACTGAGGAGCCCGTGGTGACAGTCACCACGGGCCCGGCTGTTGACGAGGCCATGAGGCCTGTGGGGGAGACGCCCCTTGAAGAAGCAACTGCCTCGCCACCTCCTGCCGAGAGTCAGATTGAGGAGGCGGTGAAGGCTCCGTCGCCGCCGCGCCCTGATGCTCCACTGGAGCCCCCAGAGACACCCGCCGTGGAGACGGCGGGGACCAGCACACAGGCGCCGGGAGGCGCCGACGTCGAGATGGAGGAGGGAACTCCTCCGCCGCCCCCTCCAAATTCCGAGCCTGAGGGGGAGGCCACTTCTTCTGAGGCCGCAGCAGGCGAGGCTGCGGTTGAGCCACTGGTGGCTAGGCCTCCCTCGCCAGCCCCCGAGGCCCACGAGGAGGTCGTCGTGGAGAACAACGACGCACAAGACGGTGGGGGCCCGCTCCGTGGCCCCGTGTTGACCCTGGTCCAAGCACTGTGCTTTCAGCACCAGAGGCTGGCGCTGGGGTGGAGGACGCTGCGCCACGTGAGGGCTCTTGGGCCTTGGTCTTGAGCGACCGGAGCCGGAGCAGCGCGTGCCGCCAAGCTGCCCTCCGTTTGGTGAGGGGCACCCTAGACGGGCTAGAAACCCAACTTGCCCTTGAGGAGGCGGAGCTTGGCAGGAGGTACGACGCCCTTGCTGCTGACTGGGCCCGCTTCTTCGAAGTCAGGCGGCGGAGTGGCCCTGACGACCAAGCTCTTCAGGCGCAGCGCGACGAGGCGACGCGGCAGGCCCAGGAGATCCGCGAGAACGCGGAGCGCGAGGCGCAAGAGGCCTTGGCGCCGGTCCAGGCGGAACGCAAGGCGGCTGCAGAGGATCGGGAGGCGGCTGTGGCGGAGCGCCAGGCTGCAGCCTCCGACCGAGCGGCTATCGAGACCTCCCTCGCCGACCAGCGCAAGGAGCTGGCCAGCCGCGAGGAGAAGATAATTTCTGAAGCTGAGGTGGTGAGGAAGTCTCTGGAGCAGCATCGTCTGTCGCTGGAGGCTCGCGAGCAGGCCATGACGACACGCGAAGCTGAGGTGCTCAAGCGTGAGGAGAAACTGGAGCAGGCGGAAACAGACATGAACAGAGAGCGTGAGGCCTTGGAGTCCCGCGAGAGCAGCTTGGCTGAGGCCATGGGCAAGCACGACAAGGAGGTGGAGCGGCACCGGGAGCTTGTGGAGAAGGCCAACCAAAGCTTGCCGAGAAGAAAAAGGAGGCGGAGGCGGAGGCCCTCACCAAGCAAAAAGAGTACCGCACTGCTGTCACACAGGCCGTCTCCCGGGAGTATGCTGGGAAGTTCAAGAAGCAGGAGGACGGCTTCCAGAAAAAGCGCAGAGAGCTCGGCAAGCGCATTCGCCAGCTGGAGGAGTGGAACGCCAACTTGAAATCCTCGCTGAAGCGCGCCAAGGACGCTAATCTCCGCACGGAACAGGCCCTCGAGCGCTCGGAGCAGGACCTCACAGCCCTGATGGCAGACATGCAGGAGCTGAATGCGCAGGTGGCCCCTGTTGTGGAGAGGGTCGAGGAGGCTGAGCAGAGCGCGGTGGCGGCACGGGTCTTGACGCAGCAGCGGGAGCGTATGTTCCGATCTTTGGTGACGCGCGGGAACGCTCTTGCTGCGAAGCTGGGGGTGGATGCTCCTGCCGTCCCCGTCCACGGGAACGCCGACGTCGCCACGTATCTGACCTACTTCGACCAGCTCTTCTCCGTCCTTGAGGGCCCTGTGGCGGAACTCGACGATGTTGTCGACGAGGAGTGCCGCAAGCTCCTGCTGGTGGCGGTCGAGCGCGTCTTCGTCAACCTCAAGCGCCTATATCCATGCTTCGACTTCGAGTCCGTGACCGAGCCCATGGGGATGCTCAGACCGAGACGCGCCTCTTCAACTCGCTGCGGGAGGAGATCAACGACTATGTCAACCGCTTCAAGAGGGTCGCTGAAGAGCCGGCCTCTGGCGAGGAGGAAGACGTCGAGGAGGAAGGCGCGGAGGAAGGTGACGCTGAGGAGGATGAGGCCGCCAAGACTTCTGCTTAAGCTGCTCCTGCCACAAGTCGCGCCTGAGGCGCAAGTTATCTTTGTTTAAAGACTTTGTTTCATTTGTGATGGTCTGTAAAACACTTTATTGTGCTGCAATGTGTGTGTGCCCCTCGACGGGCATTTTATCCCTATTCCATGCCTTTTTCGCTTTACGTCGTCAGGACCCGTCTCTTAGCGCTATGACTCCGCCACTACGGTATGCCAGAGCAATGACTCAGCAAGGCCGGGGGGTGTTTAAGGCTTAGAGAGGTAAGAGCTCTCGAGTCGCGATGCTCGAGGGCTCCCCTTTGACGCTCAAGCAGTCCATGAAATGCGAAGGAGAAAATACCCGCCCGAGGGACGGAAGTTGCTCGTGAGAGGAAAAACACAACGCCTGAGGTGTAAGCGCAGGACTTAGCTTAGCGAGGTTCTGGCCTCGTGGAGGGCGTTGATTTCCCTGAAGGTGTGCTTCCCTCTTTGGGTCTGGAGCGTGACTCCACGAGCCTTGGGGGGACTCTTGTTCCCTGTGTAGGTTAGAGGCGGAACCAAAGCAAAACATGGTAGAGAAACTCATGCGCGCTTATAGGTTTCCTCATGGGTGCCTCGCGAGGAGAGTAAGTACCAAAGGTCCTTAGGTGAGGTGGCAGGTTTGGGAGCAAGCCCCTGGGCCAGAGCTCTTTGGTGAGGTAACAGGCGTGAGAGCGTGCTCACGTGTTAGAGCTCGGATCCTTTTGGATTTTGCGGTGCTGCTGGGATGCTCCCGAGGCACAGTCACCGTACTCAGCCCCCGCTCGCGAGGTGCGCAAGGGGAAAGATATGAGCGCGAATGAAAACACAGAGTAATGAGAACTAAAACTCACCCCCAAAATATTACATAGCGGCGCCGCAGCGCAATGTTTCACTAGGAAACGAATTGGTTCGTTACACTTGGGCTTGCCAAGATAAAGTTTCCATGTCGAGGCATGGGGACCACATTCAGTGGCTGAGACTCTTCACGGCCTGCGGCGGCACGTTACAGGAAGAGCTCAGAGGGACTGGCCCTCAGAGAGAGAAGCTTTTGTGAAGCTTGGAGGTGAAGCTGTGCGCTTTCCTCTAGAGACAAAAAATGCCTGGTGTGATAGAGATCACGGGTAGAACTTGCGTAGATGCGCGATGTTCCAAGGGTTCTTGACCGGGATGCCGTCCTCCGTCTCGAGGCGCACCGCACCAGGTCTGGCGACATGCGCGACCCTGTAGGGGCCTTCCCACATGGGCGAGAGCTTGTGGAGACCTTCCCTGGAGAGGATCCTCCTGAGGACAAGGTCGCCTGTCTCGAGAGTGCGCGGACGTATGTGGCGGCTGTGGTAGCGTCGCAGGTCTTGCTGGTACTTTGCCGCTCTGAGGGCGGCTCGGCGGCGCAACCCGTCGAGGCAACACAACCCGTGCTTGATCTCTGTGGGGAGGACTGCTTCGGCTCCATACACCAGGGCGAATGGCGTCTCACCAGTGGGCTTTGTAGGGTTCGTGCGGATGGACCAGAGCACGGAGGGGAGCTCATCGATCCAGCCCTTGCCATAGCCCTTGAGGCGGTTGAAACTTCTCGTCTTGAGGCCCTTGAGGACCTCAGCATTTGCTCGCTCGGCTTGACCATTGCTCTGTGGGTGAGCTACCGAGGCGAAACAGAGCTTGGTGCCGAGGCTCTCGCAGTAAGCCCTGAAGATGCCGCTGGTGAACTGTGAGCCATTGTCGGTGATGATGCGGTTTGGCACACCAAAGCGGCAGACCAGGCCTCTGATGAACTTCACGGCTGCCCTGGCTGGGATGGTGCGCACCGCTTCAACCTCTGCCCATTTGGTGAACTTGTCAACAGCCACGAAGAGGAAGCGGTAGCCCCCTTGCGATCTCGGGAAGGGTCCCAAGATGTCCAGCCCCCAGACCGCGAACGGCCAGGAGAGCGGGATGGTCTGGAGTCCCAGTGCAGGCTGATGGACTTGCTTGGCGTGGAACTGGCATGCATCGCAAGACTGAACGATGGTGACGGCATCTTGAAGCACTTGAGGCCAGTAGAAACCGCTCCTGAAGACCTTGCCAGCGAGGGTGCGCGCGCAGGAATGGTGGCCGCACTCTCCACTGTGTATGTCCCTGAGGAGCATGCGTCCTTCCTCAGGAGGCACACACTTGAGGGCAATGCCATTTGGGCGCTTGCGGTATAGGTCTCCCTCAAGGATGTAATAGGATTTCGCTTGTCGAGCGACTCGTTCTGCCTCTGCGTCTTCCTCGGGAAGGACTCCTTTTAGCAAGTAGTCCTTGAGCTCGTCAACCCAGCCTGTTTCTTGGTGCACCATGGTTAGCATCAGACGCTCCCCTGAGGATGGGCCACAGTTGGGTGCGCCACCTGTGGGAGGTGGTGGGAGTACTTCGTCTGTGCTTGTAGCTGGTGCTTGCAGCGGCTGCTTTATGGACGCCTTGGAGAGCCTCTCTTCAAAGACACCTGCGGGCTGGGCCTCCCTTCGCGATGCGCGCTTGGCGATGTCATCTGCTTCCTGGTTCTCCTTGCGCGGGATGTGCATGAGCTCCATGCCCCTGAAGTGCTTCTCGAGCTTGCGGACCTCTTCAAGGTAGGCAGCCATATGGCTGTCTTTAGGGGTGTAGCTCTTGTTGGAGAAGTTGACCAGGAGCTGGGAGTCGCCTTTGATGAGTAGGTGCTTGACACCGAGGGCAATGGCAGCTCTGAGCCCGGCGAGGAGGCCTTCATATTCAGCGATGTTGTTGGAGATCTTGTCCATCGTGAAACACAACTGGACGGCATAGTGGAGCTTGTCGCCTTTAGGCGAGGTCAGGACAACGCCAGCGCCTCCGTTGCGGCAGGAGAAAGCTCCATCGAAGTGCATGGTCCAGTGGCTTGGCGGTATCTCCAGGCGGTATAGTTTCTGCTTCAGGAGGCTCTTCAGGAGTTGGGTCTGTCCATTCGGCGACAAAATCTGCCAGTGCTCTTCCTTTGATGACCCTTGTGGTGTCAAAACGCAAGTTGAAAGGCTGCAGCTCGATGTTCCACCCTGCTACGCGATCAGTGGCGTTGGGGTTGCGCAGGATTTGCTCCAGAGGGAATGATGTGACCACCGTGACAGGGTGGCCCTGGAAGTAGTGGCGCAGCTTTCTGGAGGCGATGAGCAGGGCGAGAAGGAGCTTCTGCTGCGTAGGGTACCGCTCGCGAGCATCTCTTAGCACAGTACTGACATAGTAGACTGGATGCTCGACAAGGGTTGTGGAGGGTGACGCGGCGTTGGCTCCCTCGAGGGACTCCTCAGGCCCTTTGGCGAGGTTTCCTTGTGGAGGAGTCTCAGCAGGGGTGCCTGAAGTAGGCTCGACAGCTGGCTGTGGGTCTGGCTCTGGGCCTGGAGGGACTTTTTCCTTGTCGGGAGGCTCTGGACTTGGAGTGGCAGCACTTTTCTTGGGGAGGACTGGCTCTTCTCTTTCGACCACCAGGACGGCGCTTGCGGTTTGTGGAGTGGCTGCAAGGTACAGCTTTAGATGCTCGCCCGTCCTGGGGGCTACCATAACTGGTGCGCTAGCCAAGTACTTCTTCAAGTCCTCAAATGCCTTGTCTGCCTCTGGAGTCCACTTGAAGGTGCCGGACTTCTTCATGATCTTGAAAAATGGCAGGGCCCTCTCGCCAAACTTGGAGATGAAGCGGCCCAAGCTGGCCATGCACCCAGCTAGGCGCTGCATGTCCTTGAGGCGGCGAGGTGGCTGCATTTCTTCTATGGCCTTGATCTTGTCAGGGTTTGCTTCTATGCCGCGATGGGACACGAGGAACCCGAGGAGTTTGCCTGAAGGTACCCCGAAGACGCACTTGGCGGGGTTTAGCTTGATGTTCACCTTGCGCAGGCTGGCGAAGGTCTCCTCGAGGTCCTTCAAGAGAGTGTCTCCCTCGCGAGACTTGACTACGATGTCGTCAACATATGCCTCTGCATTTCTTCCCATCTGAGCCCCCAGGGCGATCCTCATGAGCCTCTGGAAGGTGGCGCCGGCGTTCTTCAACCCGAAGGGCATGCAAGTGTAGCAATACACGCCACAGGGGGTGAGGAACGCTGTTTTCTCCTCGTCCTCTTTAGCCATTTTGATCTGGTGGTAGCCTGAGAAGGCGTCCAGAAAACAGAGGAGATCACAGCCGGCTGTGGAGTCCACGATCTGATCAATCCTTGGCATGGGGTATGGGTCCTTGGGGCAGGCTTTATTTACATCAGTGTAATCGATGCAGAGCCGGCCTCCCCCATTGGGTTTTGGGACAACCACGCCATTAGAGACCCAGGTGGGGTGGGCAACTTCTCGAATAATGTCTGCTGCTTTTAGCTTTTCTACTTCTTTGATGATGAAGGCTTGCTTCTCAGGGGCTTGTTTCCGTGCCTTCTGCTTGACGGGGCGTGCGTTTGGACACACAGCTAAGTGGTGCTCGATCACCTCCCTTGGTACGCCGGACATTTCTGACGGAGTCCATGCGAACATGTCAGAATTTGCCCGAAGGAAGGCGACGAGCGCGCTTTCCTATTTGGGAGGCAAGCCAGCGCCTATGGTGACGCTAGCCCCCGAGCCCTCAGCCCCCGAATCGCTGGTGCTCAGCGACACCTTCTTTGTAGCGGCCTGCTCCTGAGAGAACAGCTGCTTCTTCTTCTTGGGCCTCGCGAGGGGCTCCAGGTCTTCGTCAGCAGGGAACGCCATGGCAGCGGCTTTGTAGGCGAGCTCGACAGCGCGTGTAGCGTCCTGTACGTGACCATGGATGGTGATGGTGCCGCCGCTGCCAGGGATCTTGACCATGTTGTAGGCGTGATGCGTGACGGCCATGAACTTCGCGAGGGCGGGGTAGCCGAGGATGGCGTTGTAGGGCAGGCCAATGTGCGCGACGTCGAAGTCGATGAGCTCGGTGCGATAGTTTTGCTGCGTGCCAAAGGTGACTGCAAGCCTCACTTGCCCCAGAGGCGAGATTGAGCCGCTGGTGACCCCTGTGAAGGGCCTGGAGGGCATAAGCCACTCGTAGGGCACTTGAAGCGTCTCAAAGGTCTCGACAGAGATGACGTTCAGGCCTGCACCCCCATCAATGAGCGTTTTGCCGACGGCGATATTGTTGATGGTGGGGGTGCACACCAGCGGGAGGGTGCCTACAGTCTTGGTCGACTTGGGGTGGTCCTTGGCGTCGAAGGCGATGGTGTACTGAGACCACTTGAGGGGACGCGATGTCTCCACCCCGGCAGCGCTGCGTTGAGCTCGCGGGCGAACTGCTTGAACTGATTGTTGGACTTGGGCGCCTGAGCCCCGCCGAGGATGCACGCCATGGCGCCTCTAGGGGCCTGGTAGCCCCCAGGCTCCTCGTCAGGGAGGTTGTTGTTCTTCTCAGCGGCGTTGGCCTGAGTCCCTTGAGGCTTCTGGTAGCCACCTTTGCGTCCGCCCTTGCGGTAGTTACGGCCTCTGCCGCGACCACCGCTGCCTTCTTCCTGCTCGCGCTTCTTGCTCAGCTGCTTGAGGTCGTAACAGTTCTCTGTCGCGTGGCCGCGCCTGTTGTGGTAGATGCAGAAGGGACGGTTGTCGATCTTCTTCTCGCCATCCTCTGCAGAGTCCTCTCGAGCGTGCTTAGCGCCGGGCTCAGCAGCCAGCACAGCAGTAGGCTTGCGCTTGGTCTCGTCACGCTTCTTGTGGGCCTTGGATCCCTCTGGGGGTCGTCTGCAGAGGCCACCTTGGTGAAGAGGAGACCCTCTTCAGCCTTGGCACACTTGTCTGCGATGTCGAAGAGCTTCACGACAGAGGAGAGGGTATCGTGAATGCCGAGCTTCTCAAGCATCCTGCGGTTGGTGACGCCCTCTCTGAAGGCAGCAATGACGTGCGAGTCAGGGATGTTGGGGATTTTGTTGCGGACTTGGCTGAAGCGCTGGATGTACTTGCGGAGAGTCTCGCCAGACTTCTGGCGTACGGCGCGCAGGTCGTTGTAGGTGAGGGCGCGCTCGTACGTGCCCTTGAAGTTCGCAACGAACTGCTTGCAGAGGTCCTCCCAGGAGTCGATGGAGTCCTCAGGGAGGTTCAGGAGCCACGACAGGGCAGAGTCCCTGAGGGCGTGCGAGAACCAGTTCGCCATGACCTTGTCGTCTCCTCCCGCAGCTTGGATGGAGGTGGTGTAGAGCTGCAGGAACTCGATGGGGTTGTTCGTGCCATCGTAGCCCTTGGGGAGGTCTGGCCTGAACTTCTGCGGCCAGACGACGCGGCGCAGGTTGCGGGTGAAGGCCGTGCAGCCTGTGGCGTACGTGGCCACACCGCCCTGGAGAGCTCTGCGGTTTTGGCGCCCGGCCTGGCCAATTTCCTCGACGATGCGCTTCTGGAGGTCCCGCTGGCGCTCCATCTCCACCCGCGCGTCCGGCGGCGTCCGCTGCACGATTTGACAATCATGCGGCGAGGACGCGTGAGAGGCGGCTTTGTTTGCCGCAGCCGGAGGTGGTCCTGGCGGAGGCGGAGGCGGAGGCGCTCCATGCGCGGCGGTGCCTGCGCGCCCGGAGTTGTGGTGCACCAGGGAGCGCGAAGGTGCTGGAACCGCGCGCGGCGCAGCCGCGATGTCGACGAGGTGCTGGAGACGGCCAAGCCAGTTGTCGTGCGCCTCGGCGGTGGGGCGGTAGCGGAAGAGCTCTGCTGCCATGAGCAGCGCAGTGTTTGGGCTGGGCGCCGGGCGTCCAAGCGTGGACGCGCTTTGGCGCCGAGATGGATGCGAGGACTCAGCGTCCTCGCTGTGCTCGTGGTCGACGTCTTCGTCGTAGCGGTCGTCCTCATCCTCGGGGTGCTCCACGCGTGGCTCCGCAGTAGTGCGCCCCGAAGCGCGGTTGGTGCGCGGACGGCCGCGTGGCCTGGTGGGTGGACGACGGGCTCGGTCTCAGCTCGCCTGACGCGCGCCGGTTGGCGCGAGCAGCGCGAGTGTCCGCCATGGCGCTGAGGTCGATGGAGGTTGAATGCGCGCCTCAGCCCCCTACCTGGCGCGCCAATTGTCGGAGAATGACTCCCACGAAACAGGGGCAGTCACACTCGCGAAGAGAGTTCGTGTAAGGGGCTGAACACGACGTCAATCAACCCTCATCCGGCGCGGCGACGCTGCTCGTCGTGCCTGAGGAGGGACATCACGGCAGAGAGAGACACGGCGCGTACCCAGGTTCACGGCCCTCTTGTGGAGGTAAAACCGCTACGTCCTGCCTGTCTGTATTGCTGCTTGTAGAGGTTACAGTACAGCGTGCTTGCCGAGGGCACAGTTGTGGCAATGGCGCGTACAAGGGGAGGGAAACTACTGTCTTCTTCTCCCTTGCGCGCAAGTAGCTAGACTAGGAGTAAAATGTGTTCGATCCCCCTTAGGGTGGTGCACCAGCTCCTTTTATAGGCGCCCGGGCCTCCTCCCTGTCCTTGTGCAGCGGAGGGGCTACCACATGGCGACAACGGTCGGGAGCACGGTGCACCGCTGCTTGGGCGTCCATGAGCGCGGTCCATGGGCACAAAAGCTGAGGCCGCAGCAGAGAGGCCGCCGTCCATCCAGGACGGCCAGCTGCTGCCGCAGAGGAGCGGGGGAGTCCCCACGGTGACGTCGCGTTTGGCGCGTAGCGCCGGCCTGCTCCCTTATCACCAAAGAGGAAAGCTTGGTGGTCTGCGCCGTTGCCCCTGCTTTGTTGACTCCTTTATCACCAAAGTGGGACTGTAGCTCCGTCGTCACCCTGCGCAGAGGCGCGGTCACTCTGCGGCCGCTGCGGAAGCCATGTGCGCTCCGCAGAGCTTGCTTTACAGTGAAGGAACCCTCGCGTGGGCGGGAACGCCCTGTGGAGGATTCTGCGTTGACTTCCCTCAGGGAAAGCTTCCTTGGAGAGGGGGCAGCGGGAGTAGAGGCTCCACAGGCCTAGCTGCCTCCTCAGGCCTCCGCGAGGCGATTCTGCCCCGCGGGCTCCCCAGGCTTGCAGACCTGGTCCTTAGCGAGATTCACTCGCCGAGTGTTGAGGGTTATAGAGGCCTGGCCCAGTACACCCTGGTTTTACTGGCTG
>CAMZMU010000057.1:17314146-17458926 GCA_947311845.1 Poa pratensis
GACTTCTGGGATGCTCCAAAGCCAAGATCGGCCTCATACACCTGCGCAGCATTATGTTTGGCAACACCTGATCCACGAAGGTGTGCGATGGGGGATTGGCAACGGGCTCAGAATCAAGTTTTATCTGACAACTGGATCCCCGGCTTACCACCTGATCAGCTCTCTACTCTGATCCCTATACCCTCTGATGCTACGGGTCAGCTGTGTGCGTTGATAACACGACAGGTACATGGGATGCAGAGTTGTTCGAAACTTCTTCAATGACTCTATTGCCTCGAGGATTCTCCAATTCCTCTGAGCCGAACGAGTTGATGAAGACTTCCCAACATGGCCACATGCCAAGTTTGGATCCTAAACTGTGCGCTCAGCTTACAACATGGCTAGAGCTCAGCAGTTTGTCGTGGAAAAGAGCTTGACGCACCGTGGGCTTCAGTCCAACGCTGACGAAGAAACGAAGCTCATGGAAAAACAGATGGGTATAAAATCCCCGGGGAAAATGAAGATCACGCTCTGGCGGCTAGCTCATGATTGCCTGCCAAGTGGTTTTCCAGCTTCATCATCGTCAAGTACTAGCATCTGATGCTTGCAACTTCTGCAACCGATGGAGTGGGTGAACACACGATTTTATTTTGCCCGTATGCTGCAGAAGTTTGGCGCGCTGTCAAGAACGTTCCCTGTTCATCTTCAAAGGAAGAATTTCAGCAACACAAAGACTTGGGTCTTGGACGTCCTTTCGAGATCGACTGACCGTGAATCGGTCACTCTTAGCTGTTACGGTGTGGCACCTTCTGGAGGCACGGAATGGCATCCGCAATGCTGAAACAAGAAACAACCGAACAGTTGGCTGAGCAGATAAAAGCGTACATCGAGTTGATCTTGATGCATCTCTTCAAACCGCCAACCATCCATAGATGGGAGACCTCTTCTACTCCATCACAGTGGTTTCCGTCGCCGGACGTATAGTCATTGTCAATGTGATGTAGCTTTGTTCATTTCTTCGACCAGGATGGGGGTAGGTATCGTGATCAAGGGCCACAGCGGAAACTTTCTTGTTGCTTGATCAGGTCACGGTACCAGAAATTGCAGAAGAACTCGCTATCAGGAGTGCAGTATCCCTTGCTTGGAAGAAGGTTTGAACAAGGTCATTTTGGTGTCGGACTGCCTCTCTGTTATACAGTGCATCCGCTCCTCGCATCGGGACAGGTCGCTGGTCGGAGTTGTGATCGAGGACATCAAAACCCTTGCCAATTCCATGTCTTCAGTGACTTTCTGTCATGTTAATCGTCTCTGTAATAATTTAGCACATACTCTAGCTCGTAGAGCTGAACTCTTTGGTAGTTTCCTATTTCGTGATATTGCCCCGGACTTCATCCGTGACAAGCTTTGTATTGACTATGTTTGATCAATAAAGTGTTGAAAATCTCAAAAAAAAAAAAAAAAGATCATCGAAAACGGAGTCCGGATGCAAAAGTTATTACCGTTTTGGTGTTTGATATTCCTGCTGTTTTTACAAGGGGCGGTAGTACCGCCCCGGTACCGCCGGTGCCACCCGAGGGCCGTTTTCAACGGTACCGGAAGCGGCTACCTGGAGCCCGTTTTTAGCCTGTTTTAGTGTTCTTTCTTCCCAGGGGGGCGGTAGTACCGCTGGGGCCAGCGGTAGTACCGCCCCGGCTCTTTTCTGCTCCCAACGGTTGGATCTTGGGTTGACCTATTTAAGGGACCTTCTTCCCCAATGGTTCCCCAACCTTTCTTGCAAATTTTGACCTCCATTGTTGACCTTCAAAAGCTTGCTATCTCTCAATCCCTCCAATGATTCTTGCTACTTCTTGAGGGAAAAGAGAGAGGAGATCTAGATCTACAATTTCACCAATCAATCTCTCCTCTAAGTGTGGGGAAGTCTCTTGATCTAGATCTTGGAGTTCCATTTGTTGGGTTCTTCTTTGTTCTTCTCTCTTCTCCCCCCATAAGCATAGTTGCTTTTGGTGGGATTTGAGAGTGAAGGATTTGAGCACTTGTGCTCTTGCCATTGCATTGTTCATCGGTTCGTTCTCTCCACGAGGATTCATAGAAGTGAAAGTTTGTGAGCTTGTTATTCTTGGGTTCTTTGGACTCTAGACTCTTTGTGGTGGTTGAGACCTCTTGTGGTCACTTGTAGCTGTTTGGGAGCCCTCAATTCAGTTGTGGGTGTGTGCCCCAGATCGTTTTGTAAAGGCTCCGGATTCCGTCTTGAAGGATTCCAATAGTGGAAGGTGAACCAATCCTTTGTGGTGCGGTTCATCGGAGAAGAAGGTGAGCCTGTTGTGGCGTTGAGACCAACCTGTTGTGGTGGTCTCACACCTCTCCAACGAGACGTACTCCCCTAAAAAGGAGGAACTCGGAATACATCCTCGTCTCCGCGTGCCTCGGTTATTTCTATACCCGAACTCTTTACTTATGCACTTTACAATCCTTCGTGCTTGAAGTATTGGATGCATCCAAAATGCATCTACTTTTCCAAGCACTTTGCCTCATAATTTGCTCCGGAATCTTCCCATATTTGAATAAAACTGCTGAATCTGACGCTGTTTTTAGCAAAGTCTCTTTTCTGGCTATTTCTGCAGGAAATAAAATCGGGGAAAATTACCACGTCAATTTTTATGGAAAAGAAGGACAATGGACAAAAGATGGACACGAGGAAGCGCTCGAGGGCCAAATGGGTGGGTCCCACGCGGCCCCTGTACCTGGCCGCGTGGGCCCAGCCCAAATGGGCCTCGGGCGCCGCCTCGCCTTCGGTCTTCGACGTACCCCCTCATATATACGAAAAAGTGCTTGCCCTAGGAGGAGAGGAGCTTTCGCGAAACAGAACGCCGCCACCATCACGATCTTCGTTTCGGGGACAGATTGATCCAGGATTTCTCCTCCGGTGGAGGGATCCGGAGACCGTCTTCACCGCCATCTTCACCGCCTTCATCTCCATCGACCATGAGCTCCCTCTCCATCACCATGTGTGAGTAGTCCGCTGTAGGCATGTGAGGTGGATGGGGATTGGATGAGATTGATCATGTAATGCTACCCGTTGTTCGGGATTTTAGGGTTTTATCTTGAGGATACTTTTGTATTGTGTTGATGCACTCTTGCTATGTTTAATGCTTGCTACTAGGGCCCGAGTGGCATGATTTCAGTACTGAACTTATATTGCCCCATCATATATTTGAGTTTGGTATTTATCTGCAAAGTGTATCACCTGCTATTATGTTGAACCTGCGAACCCTAAACGTGACATATAGGGAAAACAAGGGGGAGATGTTTTAGTTTGAGGATTCTATGTGTTCATGAAGTGTTAATGCATTGTTCCGGTCTATTCGAAAGGGTAGACCTTAATTACCTGTAGTTCCAAGTTGGCCCCGGTGAAATGGGCAGGTTGGACAATAGATGTTGTGCAAATTCTCTTGGTTAGTACGCACAACTAAATATGGAACACATACCTACATATATCGGAGTTAGAGATAGGTCCCATTGTTATTTGTTTCTTATTATATGATCAATCTCATTCTTGCAACACCCCGCTATCACCTCATGCCTACGTTTTGAATCTCTGAGTTACACTTTCACTTTTCCGGTGAAAACTGGGAAACACTTGTTCACTGCTACTGTTCTGCTTGTTACTTGAATCATACTACTGCCATCACTATTACTGCTGCAAGTTATTGATATACAGGTGTGGTTGAGAGTGACGCCTCAATTGCCAAGGTCTTATTGATATTCTTGTGTTCCCATCGAGTCGAACTATAAATTTGGGTAATACTTCCCAACGAAGACTTCAGCGATCCCCTATACTTGTGGGTATCAAGACGTTTTCTGGCGCCGTTGCCGGGGAACCTAGCTTTATTGGTAAGACAACTTGTTATCATCTATTTGCTGCTTTTGCTTGTTCCTAACCATGGGAAAGGAAAAGACTACTCTGAAGGAAGTGAGGCCTTCAACTACTCGCGAGGTACGGATTTGCCAAGTAGGCCAAACTTTTCACCTAATGTTGCTTCTGCTGTTGCTCCTAAGAAAAGAGGAAAGGTTTTATCTAGTTCACCATTGTCTAAAATGTCTACTAGTAATGAAAATGATTTATTATGTGGTAGCATAGACAAAGAAGTGACACCTGAAACATCTGAGATAACTGAAACACCTGAAAATGTGGAATCTGAGTTAGAAGATAATGAATACTGTGATGATGAATTTGAAACTTCTTCTGAGGAAGAGGAGGCATTTACTATGGCTTTTATGAATTCTGACTTTGATAAATTGGATAAACTTGATAGCTATAAAAATTCTCCTCTTGATGGATATTTTCCTATTACTGAGAAAATGAATGCTCCTGCTATTAAAATTAAAGATAAAGATTATGAGTTTAGTGTTGATCCTGAAATAATTGAAAAAGCTGAAAAATATAAGTTTTATGGTAGAGAGGATGAGTTTCCTTTTGAACACATTGCTGTCTTGCATGACTTATCTGTGTTATTTGGTAAAGATGAAATCCATCAACGCTACTATTTCTTAAAGCTGTTTCCTTTTACTTTGGGAGGAAGTGCTAAAACTTGGTATAATCGTTTAGAACCTGGATGTATTACTAGCAAGGAAGAATGTTTGCAGGTATTCTATAATAAGTATTTCCCTGCTGATAAGATTCATGGTTTGACTGTTGAGATTAGCAACTTTTCACAGAAAGAGAAGGAGGATTTACCCCAAGCTTGGGGGAGGTATAGTAAGATGGTTAGGAAATGTCCTACCCATGGCTTCAAGAGTAATGAAATACTTGATATATTTTACAATGGTCTAACCGAAAACACCAGAGGCTATCTTGATGGTATTGCAGGTAATGTTTTCAGGGAAAGGACCGTTGATGAAGCAACTGAGCTATTGGAGACTATCTCTAGGAATTATGAAGACTGGAATATTGAAGAGATATTTCCGGAAAGAAAAGAGGCATGCTCAAATTGGATAACGAAACAATGAAAGAAGCTTCCAAGGCTATTAAAGAGAAGGGAATTAAAACCTCTCATCTTAAGGAATTATCTGAAATGGGTGTTAAACTTCCTGATGATCAACCATGTTTTCCAATTCAAGTCAATGCTATTAGCTCCATAAAAGGTAATGAAAAGGTAACACCTCCTGTTGATGTATCCTACATGAATGATTTTGCTTATCATCATAATCCTGAGGAGCATAATATTAGAATGACTATTATGGAGAACTCTCACAAAATTAAATCTCTTCGAGAAAGTTTACATGCTAGTGTGGGAGAGGTAAAAAGAATTGTTAAACACTGTGAGATGATGAATAATCAAGTTGAACAAATGGTTTCTCTTCAAAATCAATTGTATGAAAGTCTTATGGTGAAGAAACAGGTTTGTGGAGTTAACACTAGGGGAGGTGCAAGTACTCAGGATCCTGATTTTCCTGAAGGCCATCCCAAGAGAAAAGAACAAGAAGCTCTCAAGAAGAAATCTTCTGCAGGAAAATCTCCCAATGAAAACAAGGACATTGATGACTCTGAAGAGCAAGATAAGGATATTTCTATTTCTGATGCTGAGACTGAAGATAATAATAATGAAGAAGAAGAATCACCTTCACCTGAAGAAGAGCCACAAGAGGATGAAAATATTGAAGAACCTGAACCTAATGATAAAGAAGACCCTCCACCATCTACTGAGAAGAATAAGAAGAAGAGCCATCCTAATCCACAAAGAGGTAAAGATAGGGATCCGTGGGTACAAAAACCCATACCATATCCCCAAGAGGTAATAAAAACTTTGGATGATGCTAGATTTGAGAAATTCTTTGAGTTGATTAAGTCTTTGTGTTTGCAAATTCCTCTTGTTGATGCTATTAAAATCCCTCCATATTCCAAATACATGAAAGACATTGTGACTAATAAAAGAAAGATTCCTACTGATGCAATAACTGCTATGCTTGCTGAATATTCCTTTAAAGGGAAAATGCCTGAAAAACGTGGTGATCCTGGTATTCCAACTATTCCTTGTCATATTAAAGAAACTTATGTGAAATATGCTCTATGTGACTTAGGAGCTGGTGTTAGTGTTATGCCTTTTTCTTTATATAAGAAACTTAACCTAAACAAATTGGTTCCAACTGAAGTATCATTACAAATGGCTGATAAATCAACTGCTGTGCCTATAGGAATATGTGAGGATGTCCCTATCTCTATTGCTAATGTGTTAATCCCTACAGACTTTGTTGTGTTAGAAATGCCTGAAGATGATAATTTGTCTATTATTCTTGGAAGACCCTTTTTAAACACTGCAGGGGCTGTTATAAATTGCACTGAGAGCAAGGTAACATTCAATGTCAAGGGAAATGAGCACACTATCTATTTTCCTAAGAAGAAATCTGTTACTATGGTAAGCCAGAGTGTGAACTCCATTAAAAGGAATACTCTTATAATAGGAAGCTTTGAGTTTGCATTGCCACCTCCTGAACCAAAATATGCTATCTTAATGATTGGAACTATTCCAATCAAATATGAGGTGACTTGAAATTGCTCAGAAAACATATAAAATAAAGAATCATGTATTATATCTTTTGCATATTATTAATGAGACTTGATCAACCTCATTACTAATATGAAAATGATGCAAACTTGATTCCCATAAAAATTGCTTTGAATGTTTGATTTCATTTATTCTAGAATTTTTAGATTATTTGCATGAGCATAATTATTTCAAAGTGCAGAAATTCCAGAAATGTAGTTTGAAAAATTCTGTTCAGAAAATTTTCTCGAAAAATTCCAGAAAAATTTGGAGGTAAGTTATTTTACCAGAGGAACTAACAGCCAAAAGGGAGACACCAGAGGGCCACCAGGGCCCAAAAGGGGTGTCCCACGCGGCCACAGTACCTGGCCGCGTGGGACCCACTATTTTGGCCCACAGAGGGGGTTAGGTGAGTATCCAGTGCCCATCTCCTTCCCCTCGACAGGAAACCAGCCCCAGGTATTTTTCCCAAATTTTCTCGAGCTCTCTTCCTGCTATCCTTGGATCTCCAAGTTTAGGGCAGATTTTTCAAATCTGTTTGGTGGGATTGCTCATTGGTATGTGACTCCTCCACTCATCCAATTACTTTTTGTTCTTATGCCTCATGCATGAAGTATTTTGCTGCACTAGGTGTCACCCTTTTATGCTTAGGAAATCCATAGATTCAAGTTTTCTAGTTGATATTGATGCATGATATTGATGTGGAGACTATTTATGGATGGCTTAATGTTGTTTTAAGGTGTTACATCTTGATTTTTGTTGAATATTGTTTTTGGGCAGCAAGGTATCATGTTTAGCAAGGGCAAAGCTTTGGTTGGGATGAGCTCAAGACCAAGAAGAAGAGCATGCAAAGTCTCCCTCAATTATGATGACGACCACCTGTGGGAGGATGATGCATTCTTTGTAGGGGAGAAGCTGAAAATACATACAACAAGATGGCAAGATCCCTATGTTCTTGAACAGTGGGGGATCAAAGAGGACTTCGACACCTTCGTCACTACAACTGGCTTGCTTAGGTTCTCCCAGAACCCCCAAGATACATATGAAGAACTCTCGCGGGAATTCCTCTCTACCTTCAGATTTGAGGGCCCGGAGCCCCAAAAGCACAGGAAGAGAAGTAAGGCACCCCTCTTACCTTTGTTTGCAAATTTACTATGAGAGGTGAGCGCCTTGTTATGTCTCTAGGGAATTTTGCAATGCTATTGGTGTAGAAAATTCAGGGAGTTGGAGTGAAACTCGTGCTGATACCAACCATGAGCTTGTTGAGTTTTGGCACACTATATCTGTAAACTCTCGTGATAGATTAAATAGGGGTAAATTTACTCATATACAGCACCCAAGTTTGAGATATTTTGCGTTGTTTCTTGCAAGAGGATTTCTTGCTAGGGATAACAATTCTGCTTGCACTGGACCAATGGTTTATCTACTAAAATGTGCAAAAGAAAATACACCGTGTGAATATAACTTGGGAGTCATACTTGCTAGATCTTTGCATACTGCTGTGAGTAGAAATATTACTGATCAAACTCCTATTTATGCTGGTGCTATTGCTACTATGGTGTACAATTACATTAAAAACGAGAGAGGATATGGTGATAACATGGGTACTCTAGTGCAAGAGTCCAAATTACTTGATTTTGCTTTGACTACTCGCATGGATATAAGTACGTTGTATGGGGGACATTATCTGTATAACTATTTGAGCACTAGTGGGCAGCGAGTGTCCATTAGGCTCCCCCGTACTGATCTTTTTGACAGGAGTACCGGAAAATGGATAGTGGAAGAGGCGCCGCCTCAGGAGGAGCCACAAGCTCCAGAGACACAGGGGTACATGCCTCAGGCGGAGCCCCTGTACCCAAGCATGCAAGGCTACCCATATAGTTACTACCCTGGAAGTGGAAGTGGATACGGCAACTACCCAGGATACTAGCTTGATCGCAAGCTTGGGGGAGTACTTCTCTTACTCTCCATTCATTGTTTTATATCACCGTTATATTGCTATGATAAGTTTCTTGAAAACAAAAACACAAAAAGATTTTATTTGTTTCTTTTACTTCTGGTTGTTTGTCTTTTGTTTCTTAGAACGAAAAATAACAAAAATATTTTCGTTTTCTTGAAACAAACGCAAAAACGGAGGTGCAGAAATTGCTGAAATCTGCTCGCTGTTTTATTTTTCATTTTTTCTCTGTAACTCCGATTGAGCTGAAATTTTAACCACTGCTGCAACACATCATAACCTACACACACGTAAAATATGAGATTTTTCTGAGGTGTCTAGGTAGGGTAAAAACAGTACTGTATGCAGTGACATTTTCTGGCAGATTTGAGTTTTTATTGTGCAGTTCAAGTTGGGAGAGGAGAACAACGATGATAGTTGATGTGCATGAAGTGGATGAAAGGTATGACACCTTTGCCATGCTTATGTGGACTCTTTAATAACAGCAAGTGAGCACATCATAGTTTCTTCAACATCTAGAGAAATGGTAGCAAATGTTTATCTTCTCCATGTTCTAGTATGTTATATGATGATGCAAGTGAAATTTTATTTAGTGACAATACTTGGTTGTGGATTGAATAATTGTAGCTCTAAACAAAGGTCTACGCATCCCATTGTGCTTACTAAACTTGCCAACCAATAGAAAGTAAAATAATCTTTCAAATAATAAACATGAAGTTGTATGCTTGACAGGTTTAGTGGTTGGGAGTTAGCTGAAATGTGCTGACACATGTAAAGCTTTCAACATTGCACTAAAATATATTCAGTTGATATCATGTACTTTTGTTTATGGATGCTTATCATGTGCGAAATGAAAGCGGAAACTTAGCAAGTTTGATGAGTAAGAATAATTGGCTAGAGAGACGCCTGGGCCGCCAACTTAAGCCATGCATCATTCATGGTGGAAACACCATGGTGGACATTCAGTGATGCACTTCATAATAAAAAGCTATGCAAATGGTAAATAAAAGAGTGCTGAGATTGTTCATTGTCTGTTTGTCTTGTTGTTTGGACATGGGCTTGTCCATGTCCTGGGACAAGAGGTACCCCAGTTGACGCTCTTGATGACGCTTTTATTACTTGCAATGACTGAAAATTTCGAACTTGCTTAGTGACCCAAGTTGAGTAGCCATGGTGTAGGTACTCGTATTCACGGGGCATGAGGTTTTCAACCATTAGTCGGTCAAGCATATGAGTCATGTCAGTAATATCAAATGGTTTGCTAAAACTAAGAGCAAGGTTGTAAGCACAATGATTTCACCAGGTAACAAAAGAAAGAATCAAAAGACCTCAAAAGTCTTGTCATGATTCAATCATTAGCGATGTAAGAACCTTTGTTTATTTCTACAGTTGAGCAAACTCATCCAAGTATTGACTCTACATAATATCTCTCTTGCAACAAATATAAATGCTTTAACATTGATTAGATATACCTTTGCTAACATCTTATCATTTGTTGTTGAAGCTATGCTTTGAATGCTTGTTGATATTAAATTGTGTTACATATGCAATGCAAAGTTCTTGTCAAAGTCTTTTATCGCTTCTGCACTACGTTTGAGTTGTTCGAGGACAAACAACGAGCTAAGCTTGGGGGAGCTGATGCATCCAAAATGCATCTACTTTTCCAAGCACTTTGCTCATATTTGCTCCGGAATCTTCCCATATTTGAATAAAACTGCTGAATCTGACGCTGTTTTTAGCAAAGTCTCTTTTCTGGCTATTTCTGCAGGAAATAAAATCGGGGAAAATTACCACGTCAATTTTTATGGAAAAGAAGGACAATGGACAAAAGATGGACACGAGGAAGCGCTCGAGGGCCAAATGGGTGGGTCCCACGCGGCCCCTGTACCTGGCCGCGTGGGCCCAGCCCAAATGGGCCTCGGGCGCCGCCTCGCCTTCGGTCTTCGACGTACCCCCTCATATATACGAAAAAGTGCTTGCCCTAGGAGGGAGGAGCTTTCGCGAAACAGAACGCCGCCACCATCACGATCTTCGTTTCGGGGACAGATTGATCCAGGATTTCTCCTCCGGTGGAGGGATCCGGAGACCGTCTTCACCGCCATCTTCACCGCCTTCATCTCCATCGACCATGAGCTCCCTCTCCATCACCATGTGTGAGTAGTCCGCTGTAGGCATGTGAGGTGGATGGGGATTGGATGAGATTGATCATGTAATGCTACCCGTTGTTCGGGATTTTAGGGTTTTATCTTGAGGATACTTTTGTATTGTGTTGATGCACTCTTGCTATGTTTAATGCTTGCTACTAGGGCCTGATACGTCTCAACGTATCCATAATTTCTGATGTTCCATGCTTATATTATACCATTTGCTACATGTTTTATATACACTTCGTATCACTTTTATGCATTTTCTGGGACTAACCTATTAACAAGATGCCACAGTGCCAGTTCCCTGTTTTCTGCTGTTTTTGGTTTCAGAAAGTTACTTCTGGAAATATTCTCGGAATTGCACGAAACAAAAGGCCAAGTCCCTATTTTTCCAGCACGTACACGGAGTCCGAAGGAGAGACGAAGGAGAGCCACGAGGTGGCCAAACCACCTGGCGGCGCGGCAGTGGGCCCAGCCGCGCCGCCTGTGGTTTGGGCCCCTCGGGGGTCCGCCGACATCGCCCCTTCGCCTATTTATTCCCCGAGACGTGAAAACCCTAAAACACCGAGCCTTTCATCCAGAACATATTCGCTGCCGCCGCCGTCGTCAACCCTAACTCGGGGGTTCTGAAGCTCTTCCCGGCACCCTGCCGGAGAGGGGAATCATCACCGGAGGGCTCTACATCGCCATGCCCGCCTCCGGAGTGATGCGTGAGTAGTTCATCCTTGGACTATGGGTCCATAGCAGTAGCTAGATGGTTGTCTTCTCCACTTGTGCCATCATGTTTAGATCTTGTGAGCTGCCTATCATGATCAAGATCATCTTATTGTAATGCTACATGTTGTGTTTGCTGGGATCTGACTTATATTGATACCTATGTGGAGCTGAATATTATATTATCATGTCTATGTCATTTGTGATCTTGCATGCTCTCCGTTACTTGTTGAAGCCTTGGCCAAGTGAATACTTGTGACTCCAAGAGGGGGTATTTATGCATGATAGTTGGGTTCAACCTCTATTTAACCTGGGATAGTGACAGCAAGTTCTAAGGTTGTAGATGTGTTGTTGCCACTAGGGGTAAAACAGCAATGCTTTATTCAAGGATGAATGTATTGTTTACATTACGCACATTACTTAATGCAATTGTCTGTTGCTTGCAACTTAATACTGGAAGGGGTACGGATGTTAACCGGAAAGTGGACTATTTAGGCATAGATGCATGCTGGATAGCGGTCTATGTACTTTGTCGTAATGCCCAAATGAATCTCATAGTAGACACCACAGCTCACACATGCATGTTATATGCACTTATCAATTGTCAATTGCCCAGCTGTAATTTGTTTACCCAGCATGTTAGTTATCTTATTGGAGAGACACCACTAGTGAACTGTGGACCCCGGTCCATTCTTTTACATCTGAAATACAATCTACTGCAATCATTGTTCTCTACTGTTTTATGCAAACAAACATCATTTTCCATTCGATACGTTTAACCCTTTGTTTTCAGCAAGCCGGTGAGATTGACAACCTCACTGTTAAGTTGGGGCAAAGTAATTTGATTGTGTTGTGCAGGTTCCACGTTGGCACCGGAATCCCTGGTGTTGCGCCGCACTACACTCCTTCACCAACACCTTCGAAGCAAACCTCGTTTTCCTACTGGTTCGATTAAACCTTGGTTTCATACTGAGGGAAAACTTGCTGCTGCACTCATCATACCTTCCTCTTGGGGTTCCCAACTGACGTGTGACGTACAAGCATTGTTTCTGGCACTGTTGCCGGGGAGATATTCCCTCGTCAACTTAGAGCTAGCAACACGTTTTCTGGCGCCGTTGCCGGGGAAAACCGAATTGCTTCTGCAAGGGGAGTCTCTCACACCCAATCTCTTTACTTTGTTATTTGTCTTGCTTAGTTTATTTTTATTTAGTCTTGTTTGCTCTCTTTATCAAAAACACAAAAAAATTAGTTACTTGTTTAATTCGTTTGATTTTGTTTTTCAAAATGAATGCTCCTGAAGTTGAAGTTCGTTCTTTTAGGCAACTAGGAGGTGAAAATTTGAAAGATGCTTGGTATAGAATTAGTGATGCTCATCATAGATGTACTAAGAAACACTCTACCACTATCCTCCTTAGGAACTTTTATGTTGGTATCTCTAGTTGGTATAGGTATGTTCTAGACACTCTTACAGGTGGAAATTTCTTGGGTACTCCTGCTTTAGAAGCCTGTAATATTATTGAAAGTTTGGTAGGAACACCACCCACTAAAGATATTAAAATTGAGATCACCTTGGAGGATGTTATAAATAAGTTAGACTCTATGGAGAATTTTTTTCCAAATTTTCTTGATTGTATTGGTAAGACTAATGAATCAATAGCCACCATCAATGAAAGAATCACTGTTCTTGAGGATAATAATATCCATGACACCCAAAATCATAGAATTGATGAGTTAGAGGAAGCTATTGAAACCTTAAGTTCAACCTTTACTTCTCTTAAGTCTAAAAAGGAGAAAGTTTATGTGGGTAGAGAGCAAAAGTTTATGTATGTTCCTAAAGTGCCAAAACCAAAGACTCATTATGAGCTTAAAATTGATAAAACTTTTAGTACGGTTAAAGGTAATGAAACACCTCCAGGAACATCTAAGATACCCATTGTTACAAGCTGTGTGTTGGAAGAAGCTTTTGATGATTTGAATGATTTGCCACTTGACAACACTTGATTTTCACTTTCTGCGCCTAGCTGAAAGGCGTTAAAGAAAAGCGCTTATGGGAGACAACCCATCGTTTTTATTTGCTGTTATTTTTGTTTTCTTTGAGTCAAGGAGTTTTGTTACTTCTGTAGCAACTCCTTTGTATCTTTATTTTATCGCAATGTTGTGCCAAGTAAAGTTCTATATTGAAAGTTGATGCAAGATTTGGATTTCTGCGCAGTGACAGATTTTTAGCTGTCACGGATTTGAGCTTATCTCCCTGTAGAAAATTCAAAAAATTCTGAAAAAATCACGCATATTCCTGAGATATGTACGCAACTTTCATTATTTTAGGCCAGATCCATCTGAGCAACTTAAGTGCCTCGAAAAAATTCGTCATTCCAGACTGTTCTGTTTTTGACAGATTCTGCCTTTTGTTTTGCATTCGCTCTTTTACTGTGTTTGTGTGGATTTCTTTGCTCCACAAAGCATTGGTGGCTGTAGCTAATGTCCAGAAGCTTTGGGATTGATTGTATCATTACAGAATATGAGAATTTTTGATTATGCACTAACCCTCTAATGAGAACTGTCTTGAGTTTGGTGTGAAGGAAGTTTTCAAGGATCAAGCGAGAAGGGTGATATTATGTGATCAAGAAGAGTGAAAAGCCTAAGCTTGGGGATGCCCCCGTGGTTCATCCCAACCATATTCAGAGAGACTCAAGCGTCTAAGCTTGGGGATGCCCAAGGCATCCCCTTCTTCATCAACAAACTTATCAGGTCATCTCTAGTGAAACTATATTTTAATTCTTTCACATCTTATGCGCTTTACTTGGAGCGTCTGTGTGTTTTTATTTTTGTTTTTGTTTGAATAAATTCGGATCCTAGCAATCCTTGTGTGGGAGAGAGACACGCTCCGCTTTTTCATGTGAATACTCATGTTCTTCACTTATATTTGTTGAGTATTCTTAACTAGCTACTGCAGTGCTTTTAGCTCCTGTTTTTCGCATCTCTTCGAGCTGTTAGCACTTGTTTATAAATACTCTCTTGCTGCATTATATTATCATTTGGAGAGTTTATGTTTAAATAAATTGATTGGTGTTTGTTTGGAAGAAAGAAAATGCTACATGTAGTAGTTGGTATTGGAAAAGACATATGCATTCTTGTAGATCATTGTCTTGTTTGATTTGATGCTTTGCAATTGTTTTGAGCTCTCAAGTAGATCATGTTTAAGCTCTTGCATCATGTAGTTAAAGCCTAGTAGTGGAGAACTACCGTAGAGCTTGTTGAGACTTGGGATGCATATTTGTTCTCTCTAAGGTCTAGATATTTTCTGGTAAAATGTTTGAGCAACAAGGAAGACAGTGTAGAGTCTTATAATACTTGCAATATGTTTTTATGTGATTCTTGCTGTACCGGTTTATACTTGTGTTTGCTTCAAACAACCTTGCTAGCCTAAACTCTGTACTGAGAGGGAATGCTTCTCGTGCATCCAAAACTTGAGCCAAAACCCATGCCATTTGTGTCCACCATACCTACCTACTATGTGGTATTTCCTGCCATTCCAAGTAAATATTTCATGTGCTACCTTTAAACTATTCAAAACTTTATTACTCCTTATTTGTGTCAATGTTTTATAGCTCATGAGGAAGTATGTGGTGTTTTATCTTTCAATCTTGTCATTTACTTCTGACAGACTTTCACCTGGACTAGTGGCATATACATCCGCTTATCCAATAATTTGCAAAAAGAGCTGGCAACGGGGTGCCCAGCCCCAATTAATTACAACTTTCATTAATAATTCTCTTCACATGTTTTGCCCTGATTTATCAGTAAGCAACTTAATTTGCAAATAGACACTCCTCCATGGTATGTGAATGTTGGAAGGCACCCGAGGATTCGGTTAGCCATGGCTTGTGTAAGCAAAAGGTTGGGAGGAGTGTCATCTATAAAGAAACTAAAATACATGTGTAAACAAAAGAGAAGAGGGATGATCTACCTTGCTGGTAGAGATAACGTCCTTCATGGGAGCCGCTCTTGAAAGTCTGGTTGACAAGGGGGTTAGAGTGCCCACTACCATTCGTTGACAACAACAAACACCTCTCAAATACTTATTTTGTGCTCTCTATATGCTTTCGAAAACTTAAAAAGCTCTAGCACATGATTTAATCCCTGCTTCCCTCTGCGAAGGGCCTATCTTTTACTTTATGTTGAGTCAGTTTACCTACTCCTTTCTATCTTAGAAGCAAACACTTGTGTCAACTTTGTGTGCATTGATTCTTACATATTTACTTATTGCACTTGTTATATTGCTTTATGTTGACAACTATCCATGAGATATACATGTTACAAGTTGAAAGCAAATGCTGAAACTTAATCATCCTTTGTGTTGCTTCAATGCCTTTTACTTTGAATCTATTGCTTTATGAGTTACCTCTTATGCAAAACTTTTTGATGCTTGTCTTGAAAGTACTATTCATGAAAAGTTTTTGCTTATATGATTCATTGTTTACTCTTTATCTATTTGTTAGCAAACTATAGATCATTGCTTTGAGTCACTTCATTCATGACATGAGCCTTGCAATATATTGATCAAGATTGTGTGAAAGCATGTCTCCTCAGAAATTATTTGTTGTTATCGTTTTACCTACTCGAGGACGAGTAGAACTAAGCTTGGGGATGCTTGATACGTCTCCAACGTATCCATAATTTCTGCTGTTCCATGCTTATATTATACCATTTGCTACATGTTTTATATACACTTCGTATCACTTTTATGCATTTTCTGGGACTAACCTATTAACAAGATGCCACAGTGCCAGTTCCCTGTTTTCTGCTGTTTTTGGTTTCAGAAAGTTACTTCTGGAAATATTCTCGGAATTGCACGAAACAAAAGGCCAAGTCCCTATTTTTCCAGCACGTACACGGAGTCCGAAGGAGAGACGAAGGAGAGCCACGAGGTGGCCAAACCACCTGGCGGCGCGGCAGTGGGCCCAGCCGCGCCGCCTGTGGTTTGGGCCCCTCGGGGGTCCGCCGACATCGCCCCTTCGCCTATTTATTCCCCGAGACGTGAAAACCCTAAAACACCGAGCCTTTCATCCAGAACATATTCGCTGCCGCCGCCGTCGTCAACCCTAACTCGGGGGGTTCTGAAGCTCTTCCCGGCACCCTGCCGGAGAGGGGAATCATCACCGGAGGGCTCTACATCGCCATGCCCGCCTCCGGAGTGATGCGTGAGTAGTTCATCCTTGGACTATGGGTCCATAGCAGTAGCTAGATGGTTGTCTTCTCCACTTGTGCCATCATGTTTAGATCTTGTGAGCTGCCTATCATGATCAAGATCATCTTATTGTAATGCTACATGTTGTGTTTGCTGGGATCTGACTTATATTGATACCTATGTGGAGCTGAATATTATATTATCATGTCTATGTCATTTGTGATCTTGCATGCTCTCCGTTACTTGTTGAAGCCTTGGCCAAGTGAATACTTGTGACTCCAAGAGGGGGTATTTATGCATGATAGTTGGGTTCAACCTCTATTTAACCTGGGATAGTGACAGCAAGTTCTAAGGTTGTAGATGTGTTGTTGCCACTAGGGGTAAAACAGCAATGCTTTATTCAAGGATGAATGTATTGTTTACATTACGCACATTACTTAATGCAATTGTCTGTTGCTTGCAACTTAATACTGGAAGGGGTACGGATGTTAACCGGAAAGTGGACTATTTAGGCATAGATGCATGCTGGATAGCGGTCTATGTACTTTGTCGTAATGCCCAAATGAATCTCATAGTAGACACCACAGCTCACACATGCATGTTATATGCACTTATCAATTGTCAATTGCCCAGCTGTAATTTGTTTACCCAGCATGTTAGTTATCTTATTGGAGAGACACCACTAGTGAACTGTGGACCCCGGTCCATTCTTTTACATCTGAAATACAATCTACTGCAATCATTGTTCTCTACTGTTTTATGCAAACAAACATCATTTTCCATTCGATACGTTTAACCCTTTGTTTTCAGCAAGCCGGTGAGATTGACAACCTCACTGTTAAGTTGGGGCAAAGTAATTTGATTGTGTTGTGCAGGTTCCACGTTGGCACCGGAATCCCTGGTGTTGCGCCGCACTACACTCCTTCACCAACACCTTCGAAGCAACCTCGTTTTCCTACTGGTTCGATTAAACCTTGGTTTCATACTGAGGGAAAACTTGCTGCTGCACTCATCATACCTTCCTCTTGGGGTTCCCAACTGACGTGTGACGTACAAGCATTGTTTCTGGCACTGTTGCCGGGGAGATATTCCCTCGTCAACTTAGAGCTAGCAGCCCGAGTGGCATGATTTCAGTACTGAACTTATATTGCCCCATCATATATTTGAGTTTGGTATTTATCTGCAAAGTGTATCACCTGCTATTATGTTGAACATGCGAACCCTAAACGTGACATATAGGGAAAACAAGGGGGAGATGTTTTAGTTTGAGGATTCTATGTGTTCATGAAGTGTTATGCATTGTTCCGGTCTATTCGAAAGGTAGACCTAATTACCTGTAGTTCCAAGTTGGCCCGGTGAAATGGGCAGGTTGGACAATAAATGTTGTGCAAATTCTCTTGGTTAGTACGCACAACTAAATATGAAACACATACCTACATATATCGGAGTTAGAGATAGGTCCCATTGTTATTTGTTCCTTATTATATGATCAATCTCATTCTTGCAACACCCCCTATCACCTCATGCCTACGTTTTGAATCTCTGAGTTACACTTTCACTTTTCCGGTGAAAACTGGGAAACACTTGTTCACTGCTACTGTTCTGCTTGTTACTTGAATCATACTACTGCCATCACTATTACTGCTGCAAGTTATTGATATACATGTGTGGTTGAGAGTGACGCCTCAATTGCCAAGGTCTTATTGATATTCTTGTGTTCCCATCGAGTCGAACTATAAATTTGGGTAATACTTCCCAACGAAGACTTCAGCGATCCCCTATACTTGAGGGTATCAGTATTCTATATTTCTATCATCTTGTTTCTTGTCTTGCTTAGCATAAGTTGTTGGTGCACTTAGTTGAGCCAAGTATATTTAGATTGTGTGCTTGATAAATTAACACCTAGTTTTATTCCGCATTTAGCAAGCCTAAACCGGAAAAGTTTTAATCGCCTATTCACCCCCTCTAGCCGACATACTTGTCCTTTCAATTGGTATCAGAGCCTCGACTCTCTTTTGGGCTTTACCGCCTAGAGAGTAAAGATATCGTCTAGAGAATTAGTGCATGATCCCACTCTTATATTCGATGGCACAAATTATGATGTTTGGAAAATTCGCATGCTTAATCTTCTTAGGGACATAGACCCAAATTTAAGAGAATTGTAGATATGGTTTTTTCTCCTCCAAAGGATTCTCAAAAGTTATCTTTAGAGGATGAGGAAAACTCTTATCTCGATACTCTTGTTTCTAATGGTCTTATCTATGTTGAGCGTTGTAGTTCTTGATTCAATCATGCCTTATCGGAACGCTCATGAGCTTTGGACCAAACTTCAAGATAAATATGAAGTGTCCAACATTATTGAGGAAGATTGTTCTCCTTCCGCCTCCGGGCGTGACGAGTTCACAACTTCTTCCACTCCACCAACATGTGATTTCTCACAAGGTAATGATATGGTGAGTGGTGATAGAAATTGTTTTGTTGATGGTGAATAATCTATTGACTATACTTTATCTCTATCTCATTGCAAAGCTCTATCTTTGGACTTAAACTCTTCTAGCACTTCAAATGTCTTACATGCTAGTGTTGATAGTCCTTGCATATCATGTATTAGTTGTTTAACTAAATCTCATGATGATATGCTTCCTATGTCTTGTTGCCATGAAAACAATTCTTCCATATCCTCTAGTATTTGTGTGGCTAACAATGTAGAGTAATCCCAACATTTGTTGGAACAAGACATGGATCCCAATGGAGCTTCAAGTACTCTTCCATCATCATCCTCCGGTTCTCACTTGTGCCTTATGGCTAGAGATTCGGAGGTATCTCGTACCTCGAATCCCAATATATCTTGTGATGATGTGGATGAGGATTCTTATGAAGAACATATTGATGTTGAATCCTTAAGAAAGAAGGGTGAGATGGTATTTGGTGCTCTCCCCAAAGGTAGCAAAGCTATCCCTCCTCTATGTGAAATCATTGCTTATGCTATTAAGAGTAGGGAAATCATTGAGGGTTTGAAACTCAAATTGATGAGAGATATAAAATTGAGAGAGAGGATGCTATTGAAAAAGCATCCTTAGAAAATGCTCTTGATGAAGAATAAGAGCTTCGAGTGTCTCTTGAGGAGAAACTTGAATCTCTTGATGAAACAAATGATCTTATTATTGCTAAAATCATTAAGGAAAGAGATCAAGATATTGCTAAATATAAAGTGCTTAAAAAGGAAAATGCTGAATTTGGTGTTTGCAATGCTAGACTAATTGAGAACATAGAGAGACTTGACAAAGCCCACAAGTCTTTAGAAAGTGAATACTCTCTCCAAAAAAAAGTCTCATGATCAACTCCAAACTCAACTATGTAAAAATGATGAGCTTGCCAAGTTGTCTTCTTCCATTTCTAATATTGATGATGCTTGTGCTACTAACTTCACTTCTCGTGAAGCATCTATTTTGAAGGAGAATGTTGAACTAAGGGCTCAACTTGAGTTTCTAACTAGCAAGTATGGAAAATTGGAATAAAGTCATGAAAAGCTCTCTAGCTCTAATGAGGAACTTCTAGCATCCTATGCTAAGCTGAAGTTAGCTCATGAGGCTATTATGTCAAAGGTAACATCTTGTGAGCCTCGTGTGGACAATGGCACAACTTCTACTCAAAATGCTTTATTGCCATGTGCTAGTCCTAGTGATTCATCCTCTCATTCCATTGCTAAATCTTGTGATGAATTACTTTCATTGCCTTGTTGCTCTAACAATGAAGTCTCTACTTCCTCTAGTGTTTTTGTTGATACTAACCGTGTAGCGGAATTAAAAGAGCTCAAGGCCCAAGTCACTTCTTTGAAGAAAGACTTGGAGAAGCGTCATGTTGGGAGATCCACACTTGACAATGTGTTGAGTGTTCAAAGACGCCCAATGACAAGAGTGGACTTGGATCAACTCCAATAACAAGAACAAGTCGAAGTCTATCAAGAAGAACAAGGGCCAATAACAAGTTAAGGGTTCGGCCAAGATCATTTGCTTCAGTGAAAAGTTGAAGGGCAACATGTTAGATCTTGCCCTTTGAAGAAGAAGTCCCTTGGTGAGAAGCAACAAGGGAAGAGGTCTCAAGCTCAAGTTCCTCAACTTGAAGAACGGCCACTTCTCAAGAAGAATCAAGTTATTCCTCCTCAAGTTGAGATTTCAACTAAGAAGAAAGGAGGAAGCCAATGTTGCTACATATGCCGTGAGAAGGGCCACTTTGCTTCTTCATGCACTAATGGTACCTTATCCAACCCCATTATAATTGACGATTTATTCTCTTCGAAGGAAAGGTAGGCAATGTGTTTGTCAAATATGTTGGTACTCAAAGTGGTGTCAAGAAAAGCACCATTTGGGTTTCCAAGCCTATTGTGACTAACCTCTTAGGACCCAACTTGGTTGGGGACCAACAAGCTAAAACTTGATCAATAGGTCTTGATGGAGCGCATTGGAGACTTGGCTACATCGTGAAGAATTAAGGGATCTTCATCAATTATATTCTCTCAAGCCAAGTCATTTGAATTATATTGTTCTATCTCATATCCAATGTACCTGTAACAGCCCAAAGTGTGGAAACCTAAAACCTGGGTAAAATTTTCGCTTTTGCATTTCATGCATGCATCGTGGCATTACTTGTTGAAATGCTCATGTTGAAACCAAGATTTGGACAACAAATCAAACCAAAAGGGACACCAAAAGCAATACTTGTTTTCAAACACGTTACACTCCAATGAGTTTGTGGTGACAAAACCAATTCAAATAACTTCCATATTTGTCAAGGAAGTTCCAAAGATAATTTTGACAAACTATTTCGAATTGTAAAACAAAATAAAAGGAGAGCCACTCAAAATTGCCTGTGAGCAATTTCTATTTTATTTTCCTACCAAATGGTTTCCAAATAATCTGGAAAAATTAGGGGAACTATATTAATATAAAGAGACTCCCCAAAAATTGGCATAATTTTTGGAGGTGTTTAAGTGGCCCAAATAATTCCAAAACTGTGCAACCAGTGCTGGTAAAGACCTATCCGTGATGATTTCAAAAATTCCAGGGACTTATTTGCAAATTCTTTATCTCCCTCGCGCTGTAGCGACCGAGCTGCTGCTCGCGCCGCACCGCCGTCTCGCGCGCGCACGGGGCCCCCTGCTCGGCCTCCACTTGCACGGGAGCAAGCTCCACGAGGCCACCCTCTGCTCCCCACCTGCTCCCTCACCTGTCCCCACGCTCTTTTCTCCTCCCCACGATGCGCGCCATGGCCACCGTGGCCACCGAGCTCCTCGCCGCCTGTCGCCGTGATTGAGGAGCTCCCGAGCTAATCCAGCACCACCACGACGTTCCCCTCTTCGTCCTCTCCACCACCGCCGAACGAATCGATCCGGGGCGCCGCCGTTTCGCCGCTCCCTCGCCGTCTTTCCACCGGCTGTCCGCAGCTCCGCCGCGGGAATCCGCCGCCGTCGCTGCACCTCCGACGTCCCCGACCACCCCAACGACCGTGTGGTAAGCTTCCCGTGCCAATGCCCCTCTTCCCTCTCCCTCTCTCGCACTGGTTCACGCTCCACCTCGCCGTAGCCGCGCGCCGGCGTCGTCGCCGTTCTTTTCGTCGCGCGCTGCCCGCCGTGCGACCGGCCTAGGCCGGGTGGAGGGCCGATGCTCTCTGGCCCATGGCCGGCCTGTCAGCCGGCCCAGGCTGGGTGGAGGGCCGGAGGCCTCTGTTGCTAGGCCGGCCTGCCAGCCGGCCCAGACCGGGCTGGAGGCTGACTGTCCTGTTTTTTTTTTAGGTTCCTTTTTATTTTATTTTCCTCTCCCTTTTGCGCATTGCTACCCGCTTCCCCCTCGCGCTTTAGGGACATCGATTCGATGATTCGATTACTCCATCCCTCCTTCTTGAATCCGAACAATTAAATTTTGATAGTTGTCGGAAATAATTTATCAAAAGAATAAATTTAAAAGAGGAAATGAAAAATATAATAACTTCTTATCTGGACCTCAGAAAATTGTGAGTAATATACCAAAATGTTCAGAAAAACATGAATCATCCAGAATCATCATCATGCATAATTGATCACAACTACAATAATGTATTTTTAGTAGCACTATAATCATTAAGTTTAAATATGGGGTTATTCCAAATAATGCAATACAAATAATGGGGACCCCATTTAACTTGGTGATCATGTTCAAAGCTATTAGGGTGCCTTGTAAAATGTCATATCATCATGTGTTTGCGCATTGCATTTGTTAAAACTTGTGTGGTGATTGATTGCTCTCCGTTGCTATACTTCGATAGATCAAGCAGCCGGGGTACTCCACAATACCCGAAGATCCGCACTATCAGCCGTATCAACAAGGCAAGCGTAATCCCCCCTCTGAGCATATCTTATCCTATGTTTCCGCAAATATTTTCTCCACTATAATATTGCATGCGGTTCCAAATGTCAATTTTATTGGATTAGAGTATCCCATAGTTGCATTAAGATTCCGATGCCATTACCTGTTTCCCTCCTATTATCCATAGGTTTGTATTGTTGGCCGGAGTACTTAACTATGCTATGTTGATGCTTAGCCATGCTTAGTTACATGTTATCCGTCCATGGTGTTATGTTGGAAACAGGTGTTGAATGTTCAGATGATGGTGGAGAATTGTGGTAACAGGTAATAAGATGCTAAAAGGTGGGGATGAGAGGCCACTGTGGTTGTGGTGCTTTGTCTCGTTCTCGCCGCCTAGGTGCGAGTTCTTTACCTCCCGAACCAAGACTGAGCGTGCAACCATGCGTGAGGCCTATGCAATTGCAGGAACCCTCATAGACTAAATAACTCGGCGGGGCTAGCCAGGGTCCTCTAGTTCGGGCTTCCATTTGCGCGTGCGTGATGATGGTGGTTGAACTGAGATGAGGATGGTGGTGTTAGGAAAATGAGTGGCCGTGGGGCAGGGTGTGGTGATCTCGTGTCCTGCCGCCACTGATGATCCTGGAAAGTCCTTAACGAGGGAGAAGTCGACACCGCTCCCACCCAGCCGGCTTTCCAAGGAAGAGAGCTAATGCGCAGGTAATGGGCCGGACGGTACGCGTGGCAAACATTGTACACCCCTGCAGGGTTAAATCTTTTCGAAAAGCCGTGTCCACGGTTAAGGACAACTTGGGAAAGGACGATAAGATCATAGAATAACTTTAACGGAATGATTAAAAACTGGGTACTAAAGGTACCACTCAAGATTGCAAGGTGAGCTTCCTCGAGGGTGATTCGGGGAGGTGCCTTTGATGAACAGGTACAGTGGTTGATGATGGTGATGTTGAGAAAGGTGAAAAGAAAGAGTACTCTTACCCTTTTGAAAACTATTGATAGTCGATGCCATTGAGTTATGTTTTCATAAATAAAATCAGCTTTATGCAAAACAGCCATAAAACTTTGAAAGCCTCATCGAGCTAAAGCTCTATATAATCTTGCGAGTTCGTCGAACTCAACGTCGTTTGTTTTGTTTCAGAGGAGGACTTCACCGACCTCGAAGGTGGGTTCTTTGTGGACGTCGACGAGTAGTCTGGGGTTCCCAGGTGGCAGCTTGGGACATCCCGGAACAGCTGGCGCTGTGATGTTTATCTGTAGGCCTCTTAGGCCATAATTTGGATCTTGTTGTTTAGAACAACCTAATTTGCTTCCGCTTGTTGTAATGTTGGGTCTGTGACCTCTGGTTGTCATTTGCTATCTTTCTCTATTATAAGAGTTGAACTATAATGATTTGTGTCGTAGAGTCTGTGATGTGCCAGTTGTTCCACAAGTCTTGATCTCTCTATTATACATTGAGGGTTGTGCCTGTGTTAAGGCATCAATCGGGGTGTTGCGTTGCCGATGATCCATTCCGAGCAACGCCTGCCAAAGGTTTTGGCCGGGGATTGGTAAACCCGTAACCTCCGGTTGTATCGCTTAACCGGTGACACACAGCATCACTGTATAACAGTCGGGTCGGGGCGCCACAAGTTGGTATCAGAGCAGTACTGCCTGTAGGAAACCCTTCTACTGGTCGATGTTGAGTCTAGTGTTTGTGAAAATATTTTTAACCTAAAAATGAGTTGTGAAAACCATCTTAGGATTCTTTTTACTCCTTATCTGGTTACCCTCTAATCTCGGAGCAATCTTACCTCGATTTGAGTTAAAGGTTTTACTTCTCATCTGTTACTTCAAAATTAGAAACGGGGTGGGTTCGACCTTTAGTGTTATGTGTCCAGTTGCTCCCGCTGCGTTGCAATCCCAAATCAATCAGATGTTCACTGTTATCTACCGAATCAATCATTTGATCCTTTCTTTGGGTTTTAACCCAAGGACTTGAACATAAGGTCCCGGATTGTGCCAACTAGAGTGTGTTAAGTTGTGATTTCTTAACTCTCACTAGTAGCACATGATGCTGATCTTTGACCCAAGTTCTATCTTGTTGATTCCTTGTCTGCAATGTATTATCGTCCCTAGTCTGTGTACTTGTGTAGACGCTAATGCTATTGTTCGACCATTCGGAGAAAGATACTAACTGTGTCATTGTCAAATCTCCAGAATGGCTCGAGGAGGCCGTGGAGGCCGTGGTGGTCGCGGTAACCACAATGATGATGAGGATGATCTGCCGCCACCACCCTCGATGGCTGAGGTCTTGATGGCCATTGAGGAGAACCGTGGGCGCAATGAGCGCTTGCTTGAGCAGTTGGTGCAGCAGAATGCACGGAGGAACGAGTGCAACACTCTCACTGAGTTCCTGCGCTCGCAGCCACCCACTTTGCTGATGCTAAGGAGCCACTGGAAGCTGATGATTGGCTTCGTGCTTTGGAGCGCAAGTTCTCCGCGCTGCATGTCCCAGTGGCGAGCAAGTCAACTTTGCCACCTACCTCTTGGTTGGTGCAGCTGGCTGTTGGTGGGAAAGCCATGTGGCTTTGTTTCCAGCCAACCATGTCTTCACCTGGGCTGATTTCGCACTGCCTTCCGTGCGGAGTACATTCCCCAGCCGATCATGGACTTGAAGAGGAGGGAGTTCCTGGATTTGCAACAGGGACGGATGGACCTCCGCACTTATGGTCGTGAGTTCAACCATCTCTCTCGTTACGCCCCAAGGGACGTGACCAATGATGCTGACAAGCAAGAGCTGTTCCGCAAGGGTCTTCGCCGCAGCTCCGCTATGAGTTGTTGCCCTTCAGGTTCCAGACCTATCAGGAGCTGTTCAACCAGGCTTTCACTCTCGAGCAAGGAAGAAAGGAACTTGAGCTTCCAAGAGGCCCGCACACGGGGACCACCAGAGTTCCTCGGGTTCTGAGAGCAAGAAGCGCAGGGTGTTTGTTCCCTACAGCGCTGTGCCGCGTGCTCCATTCATGCCGAGAGCCGCGGGATACAGGCCACCACCTCCGCGCCCCACTACTTCGACACTTGGGGTAGGCGGGAGTGGGTACCGTCCTATGCTACCTGCTCCACCTGGACTCACTTGCTACACCTGTGGCCAGGCTGGCCACTACTCCAGGGAGTGCCCCCAGAAGGCACCTCTCGCGATAACTCCTGCACGAGCCCCTGCCACTCCAGCTGGCAAGGCTGGACCTATTGTGCGTGGTCGCCTGAACCACATCTCTGCTGAAGAAGCTGAAGAGGACCCCGGCGTTCTCATGGGTGAGTTACGAATCAACAACAATCTGCTACAGTTTTGTTTGATTCTGGAGCATCGCATTCATTCATATCCATAGCTTTTGCAAAAGACCACAAAATACCGTTTGAGAAAATGAGCCATCCCTTGGTGATCGCCACTCCTGGCTCCAAATGGCAAACCGATGGGGTTACTCCTGAGTCAGATTACTATCGGTTACTACTCTTTCCTTTCGCTTTGGTAGCTCTGAGGTCAAGTGGCATTGATGTCATACTGGGCATGAACTGGCTAGCCAAATACCAGGCTAATCTCGACTGTGCTGCCAAGACCGTCACCGTGACCAATTCTTCCGGTGACAGTGTGAAGTATTGGTCTGCACTATCAAGACCTCCGTCCTCCATCATACCCAACTCACCTGAGATCTCCTTTGCTTTATGGAAGGCGAATCCCCTCCTGAAATCCAGGACATACACGTGGTGTGTGACTTCCCGGATGTGTTCCCGGAAGAATTGCCTGGCATGCCTCCTGACCGAAGTGTGGAGTTTGTCATAGATCTACTTCCCGGTACCGCTCCAATTTCCAAGAAGCCCTACCGTATGCCGGTGGAAGAGTTGGCTCTGTTGAAAGAGCAAATTGATCAGCTGTTAGCAAGGATTTCATCCAGCCTAGCAGTTCACCTTGGGGTTGTCCGGTACTCTTTGTCAAGAAGAGGGATTCTACCGTGCCTCGTCTAGTCTCTGACTATCGACCGTTGAATGCGGTGACAATCAAGAACAAGTATCCTATTCCTCGCATCAATGATCTGTTGGATCAGTTAGCTGGTGCAACGGTATTCTCCAAGATGGATCTGAGGTCAGGCTACCATCAGATCAAATCAGAAAGGAGGATATTCCAAAGACGGCATTTGTTACTCGTTATGGCTCATATGAGTATACCGTCATGTCCTTTGGTCTCACAATGCCCAGCTACTTTCATGAGGCTCATGAACTCCATCTTCATGGATTATCTTGACAAGTTTGTCGTCATTTACATTGATGACATCCTCATCTATTCCAAAACCAATGAAGAGCATGAGGAACATCTTCGTTTGGTTCTGACACGACTTCGAGAACACCGCCTCTATGCCAAGTTCTCCAAGTGTGAGTTTTGGTTGGATAATCTTGTCTTCCTTGGTCATGTGATATCCGCTAATGGTGTGGCTGTCATTCCCGACAAGATTCAGTCCATTTGGATTGGAAAACTCCAATGTCAGTCAAGGACATCGTAGCTTTCTCGGATTGGCGGTTACTACCGCCGATTCATCGAAGGTTTCTCCAAGATAGCCAAGGCCCTGACTGACCTTCTCAAGAAGGATAAAAAGTTCGTATGGACGGCCGAAGCTGAAGAGAGCTTCAAAACACTGAAAGCCAAACTCACTCCGCTCCTGTGCTTGTCCTGCCGGACACAAGCAAGGATTTCGTCGTCTTCTGTGACGCCTCTTCAAGGCTTGGGCTGTGTGCTAATGCAAGATGGCCATGTGGTGGCATATGCTTCTCGCCAACTTAAGCCGCATGAGCACAATACCCAACTCATGATCTAGAACTTGCCGCTGTGGTCTATGCTTTGAAGCAATGGAGACCATACCTGTTTGGTAACCGTTGCGAGATCTTCTCGGATCACAAGAGTCTGAAGTACCTCTTCACCCAGCCGGATTTAAATCTCAGGCAAAGGCGTTGGTTGGAGTTAATCAAGGACTATGATGTGAGTCTGAACTATCAACCCGGCAAAGCAAACGTCGTGGCTGACGCGCTAAGTCGGAAGTCCTATTGCAACAATCTGATGATTGAAAAGGCCCAACCTGCCCTCCATGAAGAGTTCTCTCGTTTGAACTTAGAAATGTTCCCTCCGGCTACCTTGCAAATCTGGAGATCAAATCTACTCTTGTAGACCAGATTAAGGAAGCTCAAACTCGTGACAAGGGTATTCTAAAAATCAAGAGAACATTGCTAGCGGGAAGGCCAAATGTTTTTCTGTCAATGAATCCGGAGTTGTTTATTTTGGTGACCGCTTGGTAGTGCCAAAGAAACAAAATTGAGGAGTTGATCCTCCAAGAAGCTCATGAATCTCCTCTCTCTATTCATCCCGGTAGTACCAAATGTACCAAGACCTTCGACCACTATTTGGTGGACTCGGATGAAACGAGAAATTGCCAAGTATGTTGCTGAATGCGACACCTGTCGACGGGTAAAGGCTGAACATCAAAGGCCTCCCGGTACTCTTCGCCCTATTGCAGTCCCGAGTGGAAATGGGATGAAATTGGTATGGACTTCATCACCGGGTTTCCCCGATCTCAAAAGGGCAACAATGCAATATGGGTAATCATTGATCGTCTTTCCAAGGTTGCTCACTTCCTACCAGTCCGTGATGATATACGGCAAGTCAACTTGCTGACTTATATTTGGCTCGTATTGTTCCATTGCATGGGGTCCCTCTGAGGATCATATCGGACCGTGGAAGTATCTTTGTATCCAATTTGGCAGAGTTTCCAAACTGCTATGGGTCCCGTCTCAACTTCAGTACCGCCTACCATCCTCAAACTGATGGTCAGACCGAAAGAGTGAACCAAGTGTTGGAAGACATGCTTAGGGCATGTGTAATCTCTTTTGGCAAGGGTTGGGAAAAGTATCTCCCTTTCGCGGAGTTCTCCTACAACAATAGCTATCAAGCTAGTCTGGGCATGGCTCCATTCGAGGCTCTATATGGAAGAAAATGCCGCACTCCTCTAAATTGGTCCGAGACCGGAGAGAGAGCACTCTTTGGTCCGGATGTGATCAATGAAGCTGAGGAGAAGGTTCGAATCATAAGAGAGAATCTGAAGATTGCTCAGTCTAGGCAGAAGAGCTACTATGATAAGCACCATCAGGAAATTCACTATGAAATTGGTGATAAAGCTTATCTCCGCGTCTCTCCCCTTCGTGGCGTTCGCCGCTTCGGTATCAAAGGGAAATTGGCACCTCGCTATGTTGGCCCTTTCACCGTTCTGGCCAAGCGAGGAGATCTTTCTTATCAATTGGAGTTACCGGTCAAATTCCCAAATGTACATGATGTGTTTCATGTCTCCCAACTTCGCCGGTGCTTCAAGGATCCTATCCATGGGGTCAATCATGAGAGTTGGATCTCCAGGAAGATCTCACTTATCGCGAGCATCCTATCCGTGTCTGGATGAAGCCGAAAGGAAGACCCGTAACAAGACTACCAAGTTCCTCAAAGTTCAGTGGTCTCACCATTCCGAGGAAGAAGCTACTTGGGAACGAGAGTCTAGTCTTCGTGAGGAGTATCCCGACTTCTTTTCGCAACCTTAGAATCTCGGGACGAGATTCCTGTAAGGAGGATAGAGTTGTAACAGCCCAAAGTGTGGAAACCTAAAACCTGGGTAAAATTTTCGCTTTTGCATTTCATGCATGCATCGTGGCATTACTTGTTGAATTGCTCATGTTGAAACCAAGATTTGGACAACAAATCAAACCAAAGGGACACCAAAAGCAATACTTTGTTTTCAAACACGTTACACTCCAATGAGTTTGTGGTGACAAAACCAATTCAAATAACTTCCATATTTGTCAAGGAAGTTCCAAAAGTTCCAAAGATAATTTTGACAAACTATTTTGAATTGTAAAACAAAATAAAAGGAGGGCCACTCAAAATTGCCTGTGAGCAATTTCTATTTTATTTTCCTACCAAATGGTTTCCAAATAATCTGGAAAAATTAGGGGAACTTTATATTAATATAAAGAGACTCCCCAAAAATTGGCATAATTTTTGGAGGTGTTTAAGTGGCCCAAATAATTCCAAAACTGTGCAACCAGTGCTGGTAAGGACCTATCCGTGATGATTTCAAATTCCAGGGACTTATTTGCAAATTCTTCATCTCCCTCGCGCTGTAGCGACCGAGCTGCTGCTCGCGCCGCACCGCTGTCTCGCGCGCGCACGGGCCCCCTGCTCGGCCTCCACTTGCACGGGAGCAAGCTCCACGAGGCCACCCTCTGCTCCCCACCTGCTCCCTCACCTGTCCCCACGCTCTTTTCTCCCTCCCCACGATGCGCGCCATGGCCACCGTGTCCACCGAGCTCCTCGCCGCCTGTCGCCGCTGATTGAGGAGCTCCCGACCTAATCCAGCACCACCATGACGTCCCCCTCTTCGTCCTCTCCACCTCCGCCGAACGAATCGATCCGGGGCGCTGCCGTTTCGCCGCTCCCTCGCCTTCTTTCCGCCGGCCGTCCGCAGCTCCGCCGCGGGAATCCGCCGCCGTCGCTGCACCTCCGACGTCCCCGACCACCCCAACGAGTGCGTGGTGAGCTTCCCGTGCCAATGCCCCTCTTCCCTCTCCCTCTCTCGCACTGGTTCGCGCTCCACCTCGCCGTAGCCGCGCGCCGGCGTCGTCGCCGTTCTTTTCGTCGCGCGCTGCCCGGCCGTGCGACCGGCCTAGGCTGGGTGGAGGGCCGATGCTCTCTGGCCCATGGCCGGCCTGTCAGCCGGCCCAGGCTGGGTGGAGGGCCGGAGGCCTCTGTTGCTAGGCCGGCCTGCCAGCCGGCCCAGACCGGGCTGGAGGCTGACTGTCCTGTTTTTTTTTTAGGTTCCTTTTTATTTTATTTTCCTCTCCCTTTTGCGCATTGCTACCCGCTTCCCCCTCGCGCTTTAGGGACATCGATTCGATGATTCGATTACTCCATCCCTCCTTCTTGAATCCAAACAATTAAATTTTGATAGTTGTCGGAAATAATTTATCAAAAGAATAAATTTAAAAGAGGAAATGAAAAATATAATAACTTCTTATCTAGACCTCAGAAAATTGTGAATAATATACCAAAATGTTCAGAAAAACATGAATCATCCAGAATCATCATCATCATGCATAATTGATCACAACTACAATAATGTACTTTTAGTAGCACTATAATCATTGAGTTTAAATATGGGGTTATTCCAAATAATGCAATACAAATAATGGGGACCCCATTTAACTTGGTGATCATGTTCAAAGCTATTAGGGTGCCTTGTAAAATGTCATATCATCACGTGTTTGCGCATTGCATTTGTTAAAGCTTGTGTGGTGATTGATTGCTCTCCGTTGCTATACTTCGATAGATCAAGCAGCGGGGCTACTCCACAATACCCCGAAGATCCGCACTATCAGCCGTATCAACAAGGCAAGCGTAATCCCCCCTCTGAGCATATCTTATCCTACGTTTCCACAAATATTTTCTCCACTATAATATTGCATGCGGTTCCAAATGTCAATTTTATTGGATTAGAGTATCCCATAGTTGCATTAAGATTCCGATGCCATTACCTGTTTCCCCTCCTATTATCCATAGGTTTGTATTGTTGGCCGGAGTTACTTAACTAGGCAATGTTGTTGCTTAGCCATGCTTAGTTACATGTTTATCCGTCCGATGGATGTGTTATGTTGGAAACAGGTGTTGAATGTTCAGATGATGGTGGAGAATTGTGGTAACAGGTAATAAGATGCTAAAAGGTGGGGATGAGAGGCCACTGTGGTTGTGGTGCTTTGTCTCGTTCTCGCCGCCTAGGTGCGAGTTCTTTACCTCCCGAACCAAGACTGAGCGTGCAACCATGCGTGAGGCCTATGCAATTGCAGGAACCCTCATAGACTAAATAACTCGGGCGTGGCTAGCCAGGGTCCTCTAGTTCAGGCTTCCATTTGCGCGTGCGTGATGATGGTGGTTGAACTGAGATGAGGATGGTGGTGTTAGGAAAATGAGTGGCCGTGGGGCAGGGTGTGGTGATCTCGTGTCCTGCAGCCACTGATGATCCTGGAATGTCCTTAACGAGGGAGAAGTCGACACCGCTCCCACCCAGCCGGCTTTCCAAGGAAGAGAGCTAATGCGCAGGTAATGGGCCGGACGGTACGCGTGGCAAACATTGTACACCCCTGCAGGGTTAAATCTTTTCGAAAAGCCGTGTCCACGGTTAAGGACAACTTGGGAAAAGACGATAAGATTATAGAATAACTTTAACGGAATGATTAAAACTGGGTACTAAAGGTACCACTTCAAGATTGCAAGGTGAGCTTCCTCGAGGGTGATTCGGGGAGGTGCCTCTGATGGACAGGTACAGTGGTTTATGATGGTAGATGTTGAGAAAGGTGACCAAAGAAAAGAGTCACCTCTTACCCCTTTTGAAAACTATTCTGATTAGTCGATGCCATTGAGTTATGTTTTCATAAATAAAATCAGCTTTATGCAAAACAGCCATAAAACTTTGAAAGCCTCATCGAGCTAAAGCTCTATATAATCTTGCGAGTTCGTCGAACTCAACGTCGTTTGTTTTGTTTCAGAGGAGGAATTCACCGATCTCGAAGGTGGGTTCTTCGTGGACGTCGACGAGTAGTCTGGGGTTCCCAGGTGGCAGCTTGGGACATCCCGGAACAGCTGGCGTTGTGATGTTTATCTGTAGGCCTCTTAGGCCATAATTTGGTTCTTGTTGTTTAGAACAACCTAAATTGCTTCCGCTTGTTGTAATGTTGGGTCTGTGACCTCTGGTTGTAATTTGCTATCTTTCTCTATTATAAGAGTTGAACTATAATGCTTTGTGTCGTAGAGTCTGTGATGTGCCAGTTGTTCCATAAGTCTTGATCTCTCTATTATACATTGAGGGTTGTGCCTGTGTTAAGGCATCAATCGGGGTGTTGCGTTGCCGATGATACATTCCGAGCAACGCCTGCCAAAGGTTTTGGCCGGGGATTGGTAAACCCGTAACCTCCGGTTGTATCGCTTAACCGGTGACACACAGCATCACTGTATAACAGTCGGGTCGGGGCGCCACAGTACCTCCTTGCGGTAACTTGTTTTTAGATCATATATACATTGAAAATTGCTTGCACCCTTGCATGTGTTAGGTTTTGTACCTTGCTAGTGCTTGTATGTGTTGTGCTATCTACTTACTTATCTTGAGTAATCAAGTATGTGTATGTTGGTTTGCACACCATTTACTTGTGTTGAGCCTTATTGCCTTTATTTGATATCTTATCTTGTTGGCTCTCTTTTTGAGAGATTAATGAACTATCCCATTTTGGGGGAGTGATATGATTCATGCACTTCACACTCCTAAAAATTTGTATACATGAGTAATACCACTTAGTGTTGATATATCAATATTATCTAGCCTCTATGTGGTATGTCATTCTAATGAGAAATTCAAATTCTATAATGTCCATTAATTATCTCTAGTTGGTTTTGTTTGCCTCTTGTTAAGAAAAATTAGATTATCACATTATGGGGGAGTAATAAGCTTTGTGCATATTACAAGCCTAGAAAATATGAACATGTGAGGTATTGCCACCTAGAATTGATATTGTCAATAATCTCATTCCTATGTGGCATGTTGCTCAAACTAAGTTTCATCTTGCTTAAAATGCTTTGTTGCTCACTCTTTTGGATCTTGTTTGTGATGGACATTCTTGGTACGGCTTTCTCCAAATATGTTTGCATATATCTTGTTGGGAAACCGATTGCTTCAAGCTACTCTTTGTAGTTGCTTTGCATGATCGCGTGAATATTTGAAGCTATCAAGAATATCTATTTATCTAAGCATGGCTTTTAAATCCTATCCATTGCCATATGCTTATTTGTTGTGAAATTGGTCTTCAATATCATTTCTATATACCACCGAGAATTATCTCTATATACTCTTTGTCCATGACAAGCGATACTCATAATTGTGGTGGAATTTATAGACCATCATCACTTTTGCTTTTGCTTTGAATTTGCCTTATTTTTATTGCCAATGATTTGGTTTGATCTAAATAATGCACAAATCTTGGGGGAGCAATCCTATATGCTTTTGAACATTAGTTGTCTTCAATTGGTATTTGATCCGATGACGTGTCTCTTTGGAAGACAAACATTTTTCGTCTTGGTACTTTGTGCCATCATGAAAAGTGTAGAGGGTTTGGTTTATTCCTTGATGGTATTTTCGTCAATTGGTATCTTACTTTCATTTGGTATCTTTTCAAAGTGGTATCTTCAATCATGTGTTGATTTGGGTTTCTGATATAATTTAGACAATTCTCTTTCTTTTCACACTTGTGTTTGCTTTCTTGGTTTAATTGGTGTTTTGTCCAATTTGTATCTCGTTTGGTTCTTGGAAGTCCTGTGCATGCATATTTACTAGATGTATATCTTATGGCATGCTTACTTTCGTTGATCCAATATATAGGATAAACTCCATCAAATCCTAAATGGCTAAGATGTGCATGAAATTCAATTTCATATCAATATGCACATATTTATGTGGAGTTTGTCCTATGTATTGTAGTTGCTCTAACTACTTTGGACCCAATAATTTTGGGTACCATTTTGTACTTGAATTTGTTTTAGATACATTAGAGATGCATTGGAAGCTTGTCTCATTTTCAAGGAATGTGTTATCACCATGCACTAGTAGGGAAGTGCCTTTCTGTGGCGCACCAAAATAGCTTTCTGTGGCGCATGGTGGGTGCGCCACAGAAGTCTCGCCACAAAAATATTATTTCTGTGGCGCACCCTTATGTGCGCCACAGAAAGTAGAAAAGTCTGTGGCGCACTTCCAGAATGCGCCACAGAAATATTGCTCATGCGCCACAGAAATATTAGTCCATGCGCTGATGAATTTGACAATAATTTATCTGTGGCGCACTTGCTTCGTGCGCCACAGAATATGGTGCGCCACAAAATTATTTACCATGCGCCACTAAATTATTTGCTGAATTATCGATTATTTGCTGTATTATCGATTATTTGCTGTATTAATTTGACAATAATACATGTATATTACAGTATTTATAAAAAATAATAGAAACTGTAATATATTTTGACACGGTATTAAAACAGACAGATAAATATGTCATTACATCAGTTAGAGCCGAGATACATACATATATAGTGACAATTAACTGGTACAAAAGTTCACACAAGTCTTAGTATAAATGAAGTTTTCACGACCGCCTAAACTAGGATCAAACTGAGTACACGTCCACGTCCTGCTGATCAAGGAGTCTTCTTGTTGAGCGGCGCCGGGAACGGTTTGTAGCCGTCTTTCGTCGTCCACGTCCGGCTGTCATTTTGAAGAGCTAGGTGTTCTTCGATTTGCCTTTGATGCAACCCTGGAAATGGATACAACCATGTATTAGTGTTCATATTTGTAACCATGTCAATATAGGTATATATATTGGTTAATAATATAAATAGATTGAGTATGATAAGTCTATAGTAAAGAAAATAAAGAAACACTTATTGCGAGTATGCATGATGCATGATTTATCCTACCACTGGCTTTGTTGAAGGTCCCCTTTGCTGTCACAACATCGTCGTAGATGATTCGCGACAACTCCATCTGGATGAGATGAAAGTCTTCTCTAAGCTTATCCTCGGCGATTTTCCCTGCATTTTTGGTCCATTCTCGGATACTAGATGGCAACTTTGTTTTCAGTGCATCCCGGACAAACCCTTTCATGAGATGGAGGACGTAGAAGGCATCCTTCACGCTGCCATGCTTCTGCTTCATGCAATCGAACTGGGTCCCATGCCTGAACCGGTGTTTGTTGTTCAGCGAGAAACATTCCCCGTTCGTCTGTCCTTGTTCGAAGTGGCCTCCCATTTGGGCGTAGCCCTCGAGAGCCTCATCGAGAACACCCTTTATTCTGGTGTAGTCTTTCTTATAGCTCGAACTCCCCGTGTCCAAATAAGTGGCAATGGACCACCTCGGGTTTAGGATGATGAGTACGCAGTACTTGTCCCTAGTCGGAAAAAATGCAGTGGAAAGGATCAACAACGGAAGAAATCTATAAGAAAGCATAAGATACGACGGCGGCGAGCGGATGTGTACTTACTCGGGAAAGAAAGGTAGAAGAAGGTTGTTCTTCCTCTTGTTGTTCAGCATGAACCTCTTCAGGTACTCCGTGGCCTTATCCCGTGTCGTTGATCCTTCCACCAGCTGACTGTCACGCATGTAGTAGGGATCCACTACCGTGACGTATGGGGCAACATCTCTCTGGATCTTCATCGCCATATTGATCGCGTATAGGCGGACCAAGTTATAGTCCAGCCGTCTAGAGTGAAACAGGTTGAAGACGTCCTCGAACGCTATGAAGAACAGATCGGCGGGGCTTCAGTAACGAAGTCCACGTTCTTTGGTACCTGGACCGTCAACACCGGGTAATTTGGATTCTTGTCTTTAAGAAGCAGGCCCTCCATCATCAAGATAGCTTCATGCAAAGAGAGCATGGGTCCTTTTGCGAGGCAGAGCAACTCCGGAGGCAGCAACGGTTTACCAGCTACATGAACTCGGGTCAAGCTATCCGCACGGGGTGATGTCATGTCTTCATGACCCCGGATAACCTTAGGAGCTGGCTGGCTCGTAGAGGTGCCTTGCCTACTTCTCTTCTTAGACTTCTTGATCTTCTCTGGGGATGGTGGGGGTGCAGTGAACCCCGCGCAAACCGTCCGTGTCAGTGTGCCAGGGCTGAAAATGTTACCCGTTTTGTCTGGAGCTTGATCGCCGGCTTCCGGAGGCGTGTTTTGAGAAAAACTCAGGCGCTGGCATGTAGTGCGACGACCAGGTTGATCACCGTGAGCGCGGAAGGGTGGTTCCTCATCCATAGCAGGCATGAACAAATCTTTGCTCGCGCCCGTGTTGATGAAGCCATCGACGTCGATATTTTCATCATCATCGTCGTTGCCATCAAGTTGAGGTGCAACGTCTTTGGCTTCGGACGGCTGTTGCGGTACAGACATTCCCAACAGTCTTTGGTGGCGGCTGGTGGTGGCAACGACCGGCGGTTCCTTCCGGGTGGTGGCGACTGCTGCTTGTGGCGCCGGTTCCTTCTCAACAGGTTTTCGTGGCGGCTTCGAGGGCCGAACGATCGGCTTCCGGGGTTTAGAGGTGGCGCCGGTGGAGCGGCGCCTTAACCCCCCAAGACGAATTTGGGTCTTCGGCCATTCCAGGACCCACTTGGGGCAATTTCCAAGGAGCATGTGTTTCTCGGCTCCCGGAGGTTGCATGGGGGGGTCGATGCCACTAAACTCAGGCAGTACCTCAGTCACCTTGACCCTCATCACGGCCTCGCTCATTCTATTGTTGTGCATATCACGGGACAATGGTTGTATGAGCATGCCCTCAGCAACTTCCTTCAACTCGCCGTCGGGTACCACCCTATGCAGGAGTATGCAAGGCGTGTCCTTTTGTGAACAAATGTTGGGCATCATCAGGTGGCAGTCATAAAAGGCAGAGTTATAGAAAATGACGCGGACTAAGTAATTAATTAGTTACCTTGTCGATGGCGTTGATCTCGGCTAATGTCGAGACAAGGGCGCCGGTGCCGGCGGCCGGCCTAACATTCTCCTCCGGCCGTTCGGGTGGTGGCGCCTCGGTATCTTTCGCGGGAGGGGGTGTCGGTGCGACAAAAGGGACCGACTGCTGCAGGATGGCGTTGGGTGGGGTCACCAGGTCCGGCGACACGGCCCGGTTCATGGTTGAGTTGCTGCCGCTGAAGCTGGGCACGTGTATGGGCCCTTGTTGACCTCCCGCATTCCAAGCAGCTAACCCCTCAAACAACCCAGGGGGTATGAGCGTCCGGATCCTCTCGTCCACTAACTTGTCCACTGTACTGGAGTCCACTATTTGCTTCTCTAGTGACTCCACCTTCTTCCTTAGCTCCACAACCTCGGCGGTATTATCCCTCTTCATCTTCCTCCTCTCCTTTCTCTTCTCCGGGTCAGATGAGTAGTACTCTACGAACTTCATGCTCGTACCAAAGCCGGACACACGACCAGCTGACGTCGGCGGCTTCGACTTGTCCCTATCCTTGTAAGCGTTCGTCGCCCTGTTGAAAGTCGTGTCCCACGGCTCCGTCGACTCCTGGGACGACGGGCCATCCTTCAACTCATCCTCCTGCAGACAAAGGAAATTAAGGTGAACCCATGTAGAAATATATGACTTCGTTATCTAATTAGATCAACGCAATGGACTTTGAGATATCCGCGGAAATTAAATTCCTTACCAGTAATTTCTCGAATGTCCTCACATCGTCATCGTCGGTAACGAATTCCCCCGTCGCTCGTTCAGATAGTAGCGGGACCGGACAAAGTTCCTCACTTGCTCGTCCGTGAATTTGTTCCACATGTTCTCTTTTCCCATTTTTGCAACAATGGCATCCTCCTTTTCCCAAACGGGCTGTTTTCCTCGGTAACCGCCGCTTCCCAAACGGTGGTTACCTATGTTCAGCTCCCGCATAGACTTACCCCACTCGGTCCATTTTCTAGCCTCCTCAGACTTTAAGGACTCCTTGAATATCTCGAACTCTTCTTTGTCGAGCGTCGGTTCTTTGGCACTTATCTCCTCCCAGCTTTGACCCTTATTGATCTTCTTCTTCACCCGAAATTTCCAGCTGCTCAAGGCGGTGCTCATCTTCGTGATGGCTAAACTGTCCACCTTTTTGTTCAACGGAAGCGGGAACGTGTATCGTTGGTGAAGCTTCGTGAGGAGGTGTTCGACCAAAGCCTCATTGCCCTTGCTTCTGAGGTCCTTCGTGTTGATCGACATGCTTTCCCGGACGATGCACCCTAGTTGCATGCTGTACCCTTTGGCAGGCTTTTCCGGCTCCACTGGTAGGCCACTGGGCGTGACCTTGGTGAACACGTGTGTGACGTTGTCGAGCGCTTGCGGTTTCCGATCCTTCCTTGCCTTCTTCCGCTTAGCGGTCGGGTTGCTATCGGTAGCAGCATCTGTGTGGTCGCCACCATCAGTGGTGCTGGTGTCATCCTCCTGACCGGCACTAGCAGCTCCATCTGTGGTTTCGGCGTCCTCCACCCGGTCCTCTTGCTCATTCTCGGCGGCCTCCACCTCCTCCTCCATCTGCTGGGACACCTCCCAGAACGGCTTGTTGAAATCTCTAGCTTGATCTTCGACGCTCATGTGCTTAGAAGGGCCGCCTTCCGACATGTTTGCACTGCATTAAAAAGAGGCAAAAGGTTAGTACAACAAATATAAGAAAAAAATCGCTTAATTAAGTACTAAGATACCCCGGCCCATGCATTAGTCGCAATACCCCATATGTCCTATTTTTAGCAAAGTCATGCCAAAATTCACGAAAAATTTCGGCATGACCTTTGCTAAAAAAGGGACATATGGAGTACCCGAATTTGCCGGAACGGAAGTTAATCGACGTTCCGGCAAACTCAAGGGCCTCTCGGGGTACCTGCAGACATTTCACAAATCATATGTCCTATTTTTTAGCAAAGTCATGCCAATATTTACGAAAAATTTCGGCATGACCTTTGCTAAAAAATGGACATATAGAGTACCCGAATTTGCCGGAACGGAAGTTAATCGACGTTCCGGCAAACTCAAGGGCCTCTCGGGGTACCTGCAGACATTTCATCCACAAACATTTGTGGCCGGCATCTCCGGCCGGCAACAACATCACATAACACAACCACATCACCGGCCGGCATCTCCGGCCGGCAACAAACATACACATCTCACAAACATACACATCCACATCCACATCCACATCATGGCCGCCACTTCTCACCTGAAATCACACGGAGGTTCTTCTAAATTTCCTACATACGGCAAAATAATGCATTAGTTAATTAAAAATGCATCTTCAAGACAATTAAAAAGTACCAACTTTGGAGGCTTACAAATTATCAAATCTTGATCCTATTTACAATGTACCTTCATGGATCTCTTGCACTATGTTATTACTTCATGATAAAGCTCAAAAATTAATTTTTTGAAAACTTCAAACACCTTAATTCAAGTCAGTTTTAAAGGCATGTTTAAACAGTGACCATATGTCTAAACACCTTAAAACTCAAAATTTTCATCTCCAATCTAACCTAACACTACCTAGCAACTAACACTAACCTAGCAACTAATACTAACCTAGCAACTAACACTAACTTGGGTTTGGAATTTTAGCAAACACCTGGCTAGCTAGAGGTAGGGGAAGGAGGAGATGAGGGAGAGAGGGGCAGCGCACCTCGGGGAGGGAAGGGAGGCGCGGATGGGCGGTGGAGATGCTCCTCGTGGCGCGGATGGGGCGGACGGCGGTGGAGGTCACCGGCGTCGAGGTGCTGCGCGGGCGGACGGGGAGCAGAGTTCGCGGCACGGCCGGGTCCGAGCGCGGCGCGGGTGGCGGTCCTAGCGCGTGGAGGGGCCGGCGTCGAGTGGTGCGGCGAGTGGGGCAGGTGGCCGGCCGGCGGCGGCGAGTGGGGCAGGTTGGGCGGTGGTGGCGGTTGTCGTGGCTGTCGAAGAGATATAGAAAAAGAAAGAGGAGAAAGAAAGAGATGGCCGGGCGCGGCGGCGGGGAAAAACTGTTAACTCATGAATTCTGTGGCGCATCGTCTGCTGGATGCGCCACATAATTCCGTGGCTAAAATTTTTTTGGTTAAATTTAAATAACTAACACAAACACATTTGTTATTATCTAAACAAAAATATTTTTAGTTATATTTAAAGAAAGAACATACACATATCTTAAAGAAAAGAATATACACATATTTGTTAGTAGACCATTATTGTAAATACACACACATTTAAAAACAAGAATATATTTCTTTTGAAAAAATATTTTTGGTTAAATCTAAAGAAAAGAATGTACACATATTTGTTAGTAGACCATTATTTTAAATACACACACATTGTATTAAAAAAAATTACACACAATTTGCTTAAAAAGAAAAGAATTTACACACATTGTTAATTAGTAGAACATATTTTAAATATGGTGAGCTTTTTGTGGCGCATTTAAAAGAATGCGCCACAGAAAGTAACAATATCAGTGGCGCATCCACAAACATGCGCCACAGAAATAACACCTAGTCAAATATTGGATGGGGCCCACCATATTTCTGTGGCGCATGGAGAAGGATGCGCCACAGAAAGACGTATTTCTGTGGCGCATCTAGGTCAATGCGCCACAAAAAGTTCACCATATTTTTGTGGAGGGGGGACCCACAATGTTTCTGTGGCGCACTTGCGTATATGCGCCACAGTACTCTGTGGCGCATTCTGCATGGTGCGCCACAGAAGTATTTTTGTGGCGCATGGCCAAAATGGTGCGCCACAAAATGTCATTCCATAGAAAGGCACTTCCCTACTAGTGATGTGCTTATTGGAGCCAAGCTCGGATGACCGTGAACTCGTATCTTCTACATCACCAATGCTATCTTGGTAACAAGTATCTACCTCATGCATACATTTCTAGCTTTCAACCTTGTGTAGGTTGCTTCTTGGCATGAATAGTTGAAATTGATGTGGTTCTTGCAAAGTTCTTATCAAAACATCTTTATTATAAATGTGAGCAAGCCAGGATGGTTACATATCAAAGGGAATTTATATAATCATTTTCATGATTCACCAATCCCAAATATGTTAATCTAGCAATTCTACTCAAAGTCTCTCATGTGCAATATTGATCTTTTTGTAAAATCATTTGCCCTTTGTGATACTTGTTATCTTTCTCGGAGCATCCCATCTATCATTGTTCCCTTGTGGATATTTTTTGATGCTATGATGAGATTGTGTTGGAGGTTCATCTATATCCTTTTAAGATAAAATTGAGCTTTGTGCTATGCTCTTGGATATCATGTTCTTTACCCTATTACTATTTTGTGTGTATGTTTCTTTGTGGACTTATATCTTCATGATTGGTGTCTACCTAGAAACTTATACACATAAGAGTAGTTACATCTTTAATTGATATTCCAATTCGTTAGTGACCACCCTTTTTATTGCTTTTGATTCTTTGGTGGTTTCTGAAAGGCACAAGCTTTGCTTTTCATTTGGTATTCCTTTTGCATCTTAATAAGCTTGTGGACCTATTTGCCATATCTTCCTTGAGTTGTGTGTATGGGAGATACATTATATGCACTATGTACCTCTTATATTGAAAGACTATGTTGATGTTTACGCTCATCTTGCATTAGTCTCCTAAAATGTCTTTTCATCACACCTCTCTCGTTTCGGTTGAGCAAGTCTTTATTTTGTCGTTTCTTTCTCTTGTTGCTCAACATACGTTTGATGCAAGTTGTTTTGCCTCTTTTCTGAAATATGCTTTCTTGCACTTATTTGTGTTCAAAATTATCTAGGAGGGAGTGAGGATTCCATGTTTTGCACACCATATTGCAATGCAAATCCTACTTTGTGCATGTACCTTGGGGAGCTCTCTCTTGATGTTTAGAACACTTGGTTGATCTTATCATAAAATCTTCTTGTGTCCAATTGGTGTTTCGGATCCATTGGTTGCTTGCCTCTTTTGTTGAGGTATATTTTCCTTTGCTATATTGTTGCAACCTTTGGATTCCCAATATAGTTTGATTTCCTCCTATTATTGATCAATGGAAATGACCATTTGATTCTACTCATTTTATGAGAAAAGTTAAACTCATGGAGGAACTCTCACTATGTTGGCCTTCCGAATCTTTTTACCCATTTCGGCAATTGTTGCCAATGGGGGAGAAGTTTTGGAGGGTTTATGGCATTCAGCTTTGTACTTTGATTTGTTCTTATGTATTTGCCTTTCTTGCTTTTGCATTTGTTGCTTGGTTTTGTATATAGTGGAAACTCCACCACCGGTAATGGTTGACAATATATGCAATGAATTCATGTTCATCCACACATGCATAGATTGTGGGGGAGTTTGCTCTATATATGTTGTTGGACAAACATCACATACTTTTGTAGTATTTGATGTTAGTACAATTGGTTCTTGCTCGTTAATTTCCATAGTATAAACCCTCTCAAAAGAGATTGTCATCAATTACCAAAATGGGGGAGATTGAAAGTTCATGAGCCCTCATGTGTGGTTTTGGTAATTAATGACAATCTGTATGGACTAATGGTTGCATTGAGCTATCCTTGTAGGGCTTGTCCATTGGCAATGCTTGAAAATGATGTGTTGGTATCAAGATTGAAAAAAGAAGATAAAGTGATGACCAAAGTAATATTCAAGCCATCATCTATATCAAGAGAAGAAGATGAAGTGCAAGTGGATACATGAAGACGGAGCTTAGCAAGGCTCTCCCATAATCGAGTATGGGGGAGTATTTGGAGAAGTCTTCATCAAGCATGTGCTAGCAAGCACAATCAAGAAAGGTGTTCCAACTTGAGGAGTCAAGATCGTCATTATCTAGCTCAAGTGGAATGCGCAAGGCAAAGGTATGATCTTGATAGGGTTTCTATTTTACCGGTCTCATGGTGTTAGTGGGAGACCGGGTTATAGGATAGACGGCGTACTATCAAGAGGGCTCTCAAGTGAGTAACTTGATCGCATGTTTGTGGAGAGCTCAAACCTTTGCATACTTGACATATCATCTTTCTTGTTTGTTATTTGGTCTTTATCCATGTGAGGATTTAGAGCTTGGGTTCATCTCCATACCAAGCTCTAGTTCATCAAAAATGGATTTCGTACGAAAAATTTATTGTGTTTTTGATATTGGAGGTTTGACCAATTGTTCTTTTATCGAGAGGTCTTAGCTTTCTCCATTTGGTTTTATCCTCCCTTGTTGGACTATGATGTTTCTTTGCATAATCTTGTAAAACTCTTCGTTGCGATTCCAACGAGACAAAGATCATCAAAAACGGAGTCTGGATGCAAAAGTTATTACCGTTTTGGTGTTTGATATTCCTGCTGTTTTACAAGGGCGGTAGTACCGCCCCGGTACCGCCCGGGGTACCGCCGGTGCCACCCGAGGGCCGTTTTCAGCGGTACCGGAAGCGGTAGTACCGCTGCCCGGGGTGGTAGTACCGCTACCTGGAGCCCGTTTTTAGCCTGTTTTAGTGTTCTTTCTTCCTAGGGGGCGGTAATACCGCTGGGGCTAGCGGTAGTACCGCCCGACGCGTTTCTGCTCCCAACGGTTGGATCTTGGGTTGACCTATTTAAGGGGCATTCTTCCCCAATGGTTCCCCAACCTTTCTTGCAAGTTTTGACCTCCATTGTTGATCTTCAAAAGCTTGCTATGTCTCCATCCCTCCAATGATTATTGCTACTTCTTGAGGGAAAAGAGAGAGGAGATTTTGATCTACAATTTCACCAATCAATCTCTCCTCTAAGTGTGGGCAAGTCTCTTGATCGAGATCTTGGAGTTCCATTTGTTGGGTTCTTCTATGTTCTTCCTCTCTTCTCCCCCCATAAGCATTAGTTGCTTTCGGTGAGATTTGAGAGTGAAGGATTTGAGCACTTGTACTCTTGCCATTGCATTGTGCATCGATTTGTTTTCTCCACGAGGATTCGTGGAAGTAAAAGTTTGTGAGCTTGTTATTCTTGGATCTTTGGACCCTAGACGCCTTTGTGGTGGTTGAGACCTCCTTTGGTCACTTGTAGCCGTTCAGGAGCCCCCAATTCACTTGTGGGTGTGTGCCCCGGATCGTTGTTTTAAAGGCTCCGGATTTCGCCTTGAAGGATTCCGATAGTGGAAGGTGAACCAATCCTTTGTGGTGCGGTTCATCAGAGAAGAAGGTGAGCCTGTTGTGGCATTGAGACCAACCTGTTGTGGTGGCCTCACACCTCTCCAACGAGACGTACTCCCCTAAAAAGGAGGAACTCGGAATACATCCTCGTCTCCACGTGCCTCGGTTATTTCTATACCCGAACTCTTTACTTATGCACTTTACAAGCCTTCGTGCTTGAAATATTCTATATTGCTATCACCTTGTTTTTTGTCTTGCTTAGCATAAGATGTTGGTGCAGTAGTTGAGCCTAGTATATTTAGGTTGTGTGCTTGATAAATTAAACACCTAGTTTTATTCCGCATTTAGCAAGCCTAAACCGGAAAAGTTTTAATCGCCTATTCCCCCCTCTAGCCGACATACTTGTCCTTTAATTGGTATCAGAGACTCGGCTCTCTTTTTGGGCTTTACCGCCTAGAGAGTAAAGATGCCGTTTAGAGAATTAGTGCACGATCCCACTCTTATATTCGATGGCACAAATTATGATGTTTGGAAAATTTGCATGCTTAACCTTCTTAGGGACATAGACCCAAATTTTAAGAGAATTGTAGATATGTTTTTTCTCCTCCAAAGGATTCTCAAAAGTTATCTTTAGAGGATGAGGAAAACTCTTATCTCGATACTCTTGTTTCTAATGGTCTTATCTATGTTGTGAGCGATGTAGTTCTTGATTCAATCATGCCTTATCGGAACGCTCATGAGCTTTGGACCAAGCTTCAAGATAAATATGAAGTGTCCAACATTATTGGGGAAGATTGTTCTCCTTCCACCTCCGGGCGTGACGAGTTCACAACTTCTTCCACTCCACCAACATGTGATTTCTCACAAGGTAATGATATGGTGAGTGGTGATAGAAATTGCTTTGTTGTTGGTGAATATTCTATTGACTATACTTCATCTCTATCTCATTGCAATGCACTATATTTGGACTTAAACTCTTCTAGCACTCCAAATGTCTTACATGCTAGTGTTGATAGTCCTTACTATTGATACGTCTCAAACGTATCTATAATTTTTGATGTTCCATGCTTGTTTTATACCAATTGCTACATGTTTTGCATCTACTTTATATCACTTTTATACATTTTTTGGGACTAACCTATTAACAGATGCCGAAGTGCCAGTTCCTGTTTTCTGCTGTTTTTGTATTCCAGAAAAGCTAGTCTGGAAATATTCTCAGAATTGGACGAAACTCCACGGGTATCCCTATTTTACCAGAACTCACCTGACGGACCAAAGGAGCTAGGGACCCCGTCTGCCGCGCCCTAGGGTGGTGTGGGCCCTCGGGGGTCGTCAGCCGCCGCCCTTTCGCCTACTTATTCCCCCCGACGCGAAAACCCTAAGTACCTGAGCAAAATCCACGAAAAGTTCAAGAGACGCCGCCGCCGTCAACCCTAGCTCGGGAGGGTTCAGAACCTCTTCCCGGCACCCTGCCGGAGAGGGGAATCGTCACCGGAGGCTTCTACATCGCCATGCCTGCCTCCGGAGTGATGCGTGAGTAGTTCATCCTTGGACTACGGGTCCATAGCAGTAGCTAGATGGTTGTCTCTCCACTTTGTGCCATCATGTTTAGATCTTGTGAGCTGCCCTACATGATCAAGATCATATTATTGTAATGCTACATGTTGTGTTTGCTGGGATCCGATGAATATTGAATATTATGTCAAGTTGATTATCAATCTATCTTATATGTTATTTAAGATCTTGCATGCTTTCCGTTACTCGTAGATGCTTTGGCCAAGTAGATGCTTGTAACTCCAAGAGAGAGTATTTATGCTAGATAGTGGGTTCATGTCTCCGTTTAACCTGGGACAGTGACAGAAAGTTCTAAGGTTGTGGATGTGCTGTTGCCACTAGGGATAACCTAACGATGCTATGTCCACGGCATATGTGTTTGTTTACATTACGCACTTTACTTAATGCAATTATCCGTTGCTTGCAACTTAATACCAACGGGGGACTCGGATGACAACCCGGCGGTGGATTATTAGTCATAGATGCTGTTGGATAACGATCTATGTATTATGTCGTAATGCCCAATTAAATATCATAGTAGTCAACATGTCATGTATATGCATTGTCATGCGCTCACTATTCGTCAATTGCCCAGCTGTAATTTGTTCACCCAACATGTTAGTTATCTTTTATGGAGAGACACCACTAGTGAACTGTGGACCCCGGTCCATTCTTTTACACTGATTAAACAACCACAAACTGCAAACTGTTCCTTTTTCATTCTCTGCAATTTAATACTCATTTTCCACACCATACGTTTAATCCTTTGTTTTCAGCAAGCCAGTGAGATTGACAACCTCACTGTTTCGTTGGGGCAAAGTAGTTTGATTGTGTTGTGTGCAGATTCCACGTGACAGTACTCCCGTGCTGGCGCCACAACCTTCTGAAGAGTTGCTGCTCCTACTGGTTCGATAACCTTGGTTTCTTTCTGAGGGAAAACTTGCTGCTGACTACATCATACCTTCCTCTTGGGGTCTCCCAACGAACGTGTGTTTCACGTCATCAAGCTATTTTTCTGGCGCCGTTGCCGGAGAAGTACTCATCATCAATTCTCTCTCTCTCTCCCGTCAACAGCACATTTTTTCTGGCGCCGTTGCCGGGGAGACAGCAGTCTTCTGCAAGGGGAGTTTCACGCTTCCAATCTCTTTACTTTGTTTTTGTCTTGCTTAGTTTATTTTATTTTATCTTGTTTGCTTTCAATTATCAAAAACACAAAAAAATTAGTTACTTGCATTTAGTTTATTTTCAGTTTGTTTCCTGTTAGTTATTATGTCTAGCTCTTTACTTGCTATCAATGGTTACTTTCCTTGAAACTAGTCCTATGGCTGAAAACAACATGAGAGAGCTTTATGAAATTTATCTTGAGTTGGGACATGAAGTGTTTGAAGAGAAAATTAAAAAGCCTATGGAACTTTATTTGCATAACAATCATGATAGTAGCAATGTTATTAGCATACATTCTTTGAACACCATTATTGCTAATGCCATGGAAAGCTCTAAGCTTGGGGAAGCTGGTTTTGATAAAAATGATATTTTTAGTCCCCAAGCTTGGAGGAGGAAGAATGCTATATGTTGAATGTCATGATTCTATTGAAATATCTTTTTGATAAATTTGAAAAACAACCTCCTTGACTCAGTAAAAGGAAATTGCAGAAAGTAAAAATGTGCTCCCTAATGTTATATATGATAATGCTCTTGATGATGGTCCTATATTGCCTAATGATATTAATTATACTATTATTGTCAAAAGTGGGTTTGATAACCCCACTATTTTGAGCTTAATAAAAATTATGCGTTTGTAGATCATGAAAAGCATGCTTTATGTGATAGTTATATTGTTGAGTTTGTTCATGATGCTACTGAAAATTATTTTGAGAGAGGAAAATATGGTTATAGAAATCTTCATGTTATTAAATTTCCTCTCTTTATGATGAAAGTTTTGAGCTTTCTCTTGTGTTGCTTCTATATGATTTTTGCTTTAAGACCTAATGGTCCGTTGAAAGTTTTGAAGTTGCACTTGTTTTGCTTCCTATGCTAGTCACTTTGTGCTTAATTGACTTGTTTTCTTATAAGACTCCTATGCATAGGAAGAGTGTTAGATTTAAACATGTTTTATATATGCTCCTTGATGCTCTCTTTTATGTTTCAACTCCATCTTTATGTGAGCATCATAAAAATCACTATGCCTAGCTAAAAGGCATTAAAGAAAGCGCTTTTGGGAGGCAACCCATTATCTTTTATTTTCAGTTTAGTCAAGGAGTGTTTACTTCTGTAGCAACTCCTTTGTATCTTTATTTTCTCGCATTGTTGTGCCAAGAGTAGCCTCTAATGATAAGATGATGCTTAATTTTGATTGCTGCGCAGAAACAGATTTTTGCTGTTCACTGTACGAAATTCCTAAAATCACCAGATTGTTAATTAAATCTGAAATTTTTGTGCGTAATCTTTATGAATGTCTGAAACTTTCATTAGTTCAGAGTTTCTCGATCTGAGCGTCGTAAGTGCCTCGAAAAAATTCGTCTTTGCGGACTGTTCTGTTTTAGACAGATTATGCCTTTTTATTTTGCATTCTCTCTTTTACTAGTGTTGAGTGAAATTCTTTTTTGGGTGGAAGAGCTTCACATAACATCAGTGGCTGTAGCTAATGTTTAAAGTAACAAATCATATTGCGTCTTTATAGAACATGTGAATTTTTGATTATGCACTAACCCTCTAATGAGATCTACTTTGAGTTTGGTGTGACGGAAGTTTTCAAGGGTCAAGAGAGAAGGATGATATAATAGGATCAAGAAGAGTGAAGAGCTTAAGCTTGGGGAGGCTCCCATGGATCTCCCCAGCATATTTCAAGAAGACTCAAGCGTCTAAGCTTGGGGATGCCCAAGGCATCCCCTTCTTCATCGTCAAAATTATCAGGTCATCTCTAGTGAAACTATATTTTAATTCTTTCACATCATATGTGCTTTTCTTGGAGCGTCTGTGTGCTTTTTATTTTCAGTATTGCACTTTTATTTTCAATAAAGCTTGACTGGACCCTAGCATTCTTGATTGGGAGAGAGACACGCTCCGCTTTTTCATGAGAATACTCCTATTCTTCACTTATATTTGTTGAGTATTCATATCTAGCGCTGTTCAGCTTTTAGCTCTTGTTTTCATGTATCTCTTGTCAGAGCTATTAGCTTTCTTTTGTAGAAAGTACTCTCTTGCTTCACTTATATTTGTTTGGAGAGTTGATGAAATAAATTGATTGGTGTTTGGTTGGTTCAGAAAATGTTGCATGTGGTAATTGGTATAAGGAAAAACTTGCTTAATCTTGTAGATCACTAAAATGGATAACTTGATGCTTGTCAATTGTTTTGAGTTAACAAGTAGATCATGATTAAATTGTGCATCACATGAGTTAAGCCTATTAGTGAAGAACTACCGTAAAGCTTGTTGAAAATTTGGTTTGCATCGGTGGTATCTCTAAGGTCTAGATATTTTCTAATAACAGGGTTTGGTTAACAAGGAAGACGGTATGAAGTCTTATAACGTTTGCAATATGTTTGTCATATAAAACTTGGTGTACGGGTTGATATTCTTGTTTGCTTACATAACCTTGCTAGCCTAAACTCTGTACTGAGAGGGAATGCTTCTCGTGCATCCAAATCCTTGAGCCAAAATCCATGCCATTTGTGTCCACCATAACTACCTATATGTGGTATTTCCTTGCCACTCCAAGTAAATTTTTCATGTGCTACCTTTAAATTATTCAAAATGTTATTATTCCCTTTTTGTGTCAATGTTTACTAGCTCATGAGGAATTAGTGTGGTTATTCTTTATTCTATTTGTCGAGTGGACTTTTACACCTGGACTAGTGGCATATACATCCGCTTATCCAATAACTTGCAAAAAGAGCTGGCAACGGGGTGCCCAGTCCCAATTAATTACAACTTTAACCAATTAATTCTCTTCACACTTTTGCCCTGATTCATCAGTAAGCAATGACAAACAGTGAAATACCTGAATGTGTGTAAACCAAAGAGAAAGAGGGATGATCTGCCTTGCTGGTAGAAATAACGTCCTTCATGGGAGCCGCTCTTAAAAGTCCGTTCGACAGGTAGAATACTGTTCTCACCCGCTACCATTCGTTGACAATTAACAAACACCTCTCAAAAATAGATACTCCTCCATGGTATGTGATTGATGGAAGGCACCCGAGGATTCGGTTAGCCATGGCTTGTGTTAGCAAGGTTGGGAGGAGTATCAAATATTTTATGCAATCTCTATATGCTTTCAAAAACCTAAAAGCTCTAGCACATGATTTAATCCCTGCTTCCCTCTGCGAAGGGCCTTTCTTTTACTTTTATGTTGAGTCAGTTTTCCTATTCTTTCTGTCTTCCACAAGCAAACACTAGTGTCAACTTTGTTACAACATGCGTTATATGCAATGTATTGGACTTGTTATACTACTTTGTGTTGACAATATCCATGAGATAAATATGTTGAAAGTTGAAGCAAATGCTGAAACTAAATTCTTCCTTTGTGTTGATTAAATACCTTTTATTAGAAACTATTGCTTTATGAGTTAACACTTATGCAAAACTGTTTGATGCTTGTCTCGAAAGTACTATTCATGAAAACGTTTAGCTTGTGTGATTCATTGTTTACTCATTATCTATTTGGTAGCAAATTATAGACCATTGACTTGGATCACTTCATTCATTTACATGTGCCTTGCAATATTATATGATCAAGATTATGATAGTAGCATGTCACCTCAAAAATTATTTGTTTTTATCGTTTACCTACTCGAGGACGAGTAGGAACTAAGCTTGGGGATGCTGATACGTCTCAAACGTATCTATAATTTTTGATGTTCCATGCTTGTTTTATACCAATTGCTACATGTTTTGCATCTACTTTATATCACTTTTATACATTTTTTGGGACTAACCTATTAACAAGATGCCGAAGTGCCAGTTCCTGTTTTCTGCTGTTTTTGTATTCCAGAAAAGCTAGTCTGGAAATATTCTCGGAATTGGACGAAACTACACGGGGTCCCTATTTTACCAGAACTCACCTGACGGACCAAAGGAGCAGCAGAGGCGGGCCACCCGGGCCCCACACGCCACTAGGGCGCGGGCCCCCCTCTGCCGCGCCCTAGGGTGGTGTGGGCCCCTCGGGGGTCGCAGCCGCCGCCCTTTCGCCTACTTATTCCCCCCGACGCGAAAACCCTAAGTACCTGAGCAAAATCCACGAAAAGTTCCAGAGACGCCGCCGCCGTCAACCCTAGCTCGGGAGGGTTCAGAACCTCTTCCCGGCACCCTGCCGGAGAGGGGAATCGTCACCGGAGGCTTCTACATCGCCATGCCTGCCTCCGGAGTGATGCGTGAGTAGTTCATCCTTGGACTACGGGTCCATAGCAGTAGCTAGATGGTTGTCTCTCCACTTTGTGCCATCATGTTTAGATCTTGTGAGCTGCCCTACATGATCAAGATCATATTATTGTAATGCTACATGTTGTGTTTGCTGGGATCCGATGAATATTGAATACTATGTCAAGTTGATTATCAATCTATGCCCAGATTATGTCTATGTATTATGTCGTAATGCCCAATTAAATATCATAGTAATCATCATGTCATGTATATGCATTGTCATGAGCTCACTATTTGTCAATTGCCCAGCTATAATTTGTTCACCCAACATGTTAGGTATCTTTTATGGAGAGACACCACTAGTGAACTGTGGACCCCGGTCAATTCTTTTACACTGATTAAACCACCACAAACTGCAAACTGTTCCTTTTTCATTCTCTGCAATTTAATAATCATTTTCCACACCATACGCTTAATCCTTTGTTTTCAGCAAGCCGTGAGATTGACAACCTCACTGTTTCGTTGGGGCAAAGTAGTTTGATTGTGTTGTGTGCAGATTCCACGTTGGTGATCGTATTGCGCCGTGCGAGCCACCAACAACCTTCTGAAGAGTTGCTGCTCCTACTGGTTCGATAACCTTGGTTTCTTTCTGAGGGAAAACTTGCTGCTGAACTGCATCATACCTTCCATCACATATCATGTATTAGTTGTTTAACTAAATCTCATGATGATATGATTCCTATGTCTTGTTGCCATGAAAATAATTCTTCCATATCCTCTAGTATTTGTGTGGCTAACAATGTAGAGGAATCGCAACATTTGTTAGAACAAGACATGGATCCCAATGGAGCTTCAAGTACTCTTCCATTATCATCCTCCGGTTCTCACTTGTGCCTTATGGCTAGAGATTCGGAGGTATCACCTACCTCGAATCCCAATATATCTTGTGATGATGTGGATGAGGATTCTTATGAAGAACATATTGATGCTGAATCCTTAAGAAAGAAGGGTGAGATGGTATTTGGTGCTCTCCCCAAAGGTAGCAAAGCTATCCCTCCTCTATGTGAAATCATTGCTTATGCTATTAAGAGTAGGAAATCATTGAGGGTTTGGAAACTCAAATTGATGAGAGATATAAAATTGAGAGAGAGGATGCTATTGAAAAAGCATCCTTAGAAAATGCTCTTGATGAAGAACAAGAGCTTCGAGTGTCTCTTGAGGAGAAACTTCAATCTCTTGATGAAACAAATGATCTTATTATTGCTAAAATCATTAACGAAAGAGATCAAGCTATTGCTAAATATAAAGTGCTTAAAAAGGAAAAAGTTGAATTTGGTGTTAGCAATGCTAGACTAATTGAGAACATAGAGAGACTTGACAAAGCCCACAAGGCTTTAGAAAGTGAATACTCTCTCCAAAAAAAAAGTCTCATGATCAACTCCAAACTCAACTATCTAAAAATGATGAGCTTGCCAAGTTGTCTTCTTCCATTTCTAATATTGATGATGCTTGTGCTACTAACTCCACTTCTCGTGAAGCATCTATTTTGAAGGAGAATGTTGAGCTAAGGGTTCAACTTGAGTTGCTAACTAGCAAGTATGGAAAATTGGAAGAAAGTCATGAAAAGCTCTCTAGCTCTAATGAGGATCTTCTAGCATCCTATGCTAAGCTAAAGTTAGCTCATGAGGCTATTATGTCAAAGGTAACATCTTGTGAGCCTCATGTGGACAATGTCACAACTTCTACTCAAAATGCTTTATTGCCATGTGCTAGTCCTAGTGATTCATCCTCTCATTCCATTGCTAAATCTTGTGATGAATTACTTTCATTGCCTTGTTGCTCTAACAATGAAGTCTCTACTTCCTCTAGTGTTTTTGTTGATACTAACCATGTAGAGGAATTAAAAGAGCTCAAGGCCCAAGTCACTTCTTTGAAGAAAGACTTGGAGAAGCGTCATGTTGGGAGATCCACACTTGACAATGTGTTGAGTGTTCAAAGACGTCCCAATGACAAGATTGAACTTGGATTCAACTCCAATAACAAGAACAAGTCCAAGTCAATCAAGAAGAACAAGGGCCAAGAACAAGTTAAGGGTTCGGCCAAGATCATTTGCTTCAAGTGAAAAGTTGAAGGGTCACATGTTAGATCTTGCCCTTTGAAGAAGAAGTCCCTTGGCGATAAGCAACAAGGGAAGAGGCCTCAAGCTCAAGTTCCTCAACTTGAAGAACGGCCACTTGTCAAGAAGAATCAAGTTATGCCTCCTCAAGTTGAGATTTCAACTAAAAAGAAAGGAGGAAGCCAATGTTGCTACAAATGCCGTGAGAAGGGCCACTTTGCTTCTTCATGCACTAATGGTACCTTATCCGACCCCATTATAATTGATGATGTTTATTTTCTTCGGAAGGATAAGGTAGGCAATGTGTTTGTCAAATATGTTGGTACTCACACTACTCGGAAATAGGCTATCAGTGGCGCACCACTTTCAGCATTCTGTGGCGCATGGTGGGTGCGCCACAGAATGCTCGCCACTAAATTGTAATTCTGTGGCGCACGGACACATGCGCCATAGAAAGACCAAGATTCTGTGGCGCACCTATCCCCGTGCGCCATAGAATTGTTTTTTTGAATTTAAAATTGGGCGGCCATATCTAGATCTGGATCTAGCACCGCCAGAATTTTGCCGAAATTTCGTCGGAGCTCGTCGGAGGCCGTGGAGCTCGTAGGTGGCTTGGCCGGAGGTGGGTGGAGGAGGTGGGTGGAGGAGGAGGATGTCGCCAGAGGTGGTGGAGGAGGAGGAGGAGGTTGTCGCCGGAGGTGGTGGAGGATGTCGCCGGAGGTGGAGGAGGATGTCGCCGGAGGTGGTGGAGGAGGAGAAGGATGTCGCCGGAGGTGGTGGAGGAGGAGGAGGTCACCGGAGGTGGTGGAGGAAGTCGCCGGAGGTGGAGGTGGAGGAGGAGGAGAAGTTGAGAGGAAAGTGGAGGAGAGGAGTAAATGAGAGGAGAGAAGGAGAGAAGGAGAAAAGAGAGTGAGAAGGGGGGCGCCGGCGGGATTCAAAATTCGAATCCCGCCCAATAATTCTGTGGCGCATATGCAGATATGCGCCACAGAATTGCCTTTTTGAATTTTTTTGATTTTGTAGAAAAAATCTTCTTTTTGAAATACCTTTTTTCCTTTTGAAATTTCAAGGATCTGAGAAAAGTTCACCGGGTAAACCCGGGTGAAATCGAGCTCCAATTTTTCTCTATTTTTTTGATATATTAAACGCATTTTTTCGACGTCGTATGCAAAAGTTATGACCATTTTAATTTTTTTCTGTTTTTTTACAAAAAAGGTCAAAATTTATATTTCAAAATTTCTATACCAACTAGACACTAAAACCTAACTACATCTCAAAGGATTTTATTTTTTGAAAGTTTTATCATTTTCTTTTATTTCAACAAAACTAAAAAAGGCGATCTGGGGGGGGGGGGGGGGGGGGATCTGATTTCAAACATTTTTGTGGCGCCACAGAAACATCATATTTCTGTGGCGCATGTGGTCAGATGCGCCACAGAAAGTTGAAAGCCAGTCATTGGTGGCGGGCCCCACCATATTTCTGTGGCGCATGTGGCTGCATGGGCCATAGAAAGCTATCATTCAGTGGCGCATTGGCAAATGATGCGCCACAGAAAGTGGCAGAATTCTGTGGCGCACCACCTCCGATGCGCCACTGAATATATTCTGTGGCGCATGGCAATATTGGTGCACCACAGAAAGTGGTTCCACCTATAGCCTATTTCCTAGTAGTGTCAAAGTGTTGTCAAGAAAAGCACCATTTGGGTTGCCAAGTCTATTGTGACTAACCTCTTAGGATCCAACTTGGTTGGGGACCAACAAGGTAAAACTTGATCAATAGGTGTTGATGGAGGGCATTGGAGACTTGGCTACATCATGAAGAATTAAGGGATCTCCATCAATTATATTCTCTCAAGCCAAGTCATTTGAATTATATTGTTCTATCTCATATCAATGTACCTCCTTGCGGTAACTTGTTTTTAGATCATATGTACATTGAAAGTTGCTTGCACCCTTGCATGTGTGTGGTTTTGTACCTTGCTAGTGCTTGTATGTGTTGTGCTATCTACTTACTTATCTTGAGTAATCAAGTATGTGTATGTTGGTTTGCACACCATTTACTTGTGTTGAGCCTTATTGCTTTTGTTTGATATCTTATCTTGTTGACTCGCTTTTAGAGAGATTAATGGACTATCCTATTTTGGAGGAGTGATATGCTTCGTGCACTTCACACTCCTAAAAATGTGTATACATGAGGAATACCGCTTAGCGTTGATATATCAATATTATCTAGCCTCTATGTGGTATGTCATTCTCATGAGAAATTCAAATTCTATAATGACCATTAATTATCTCTATTTGGTTTTGTTTACCTCTTGTTAAGAAAAATTGGATTATCACATTATGGGGGAGTAATAAGCTTTGTGCATATTACAAGCCTAGAAAATGTGAACATGTGAGGTATTGCCACCTAGAATTGATATTGTCAATAATCTCATTCCTATGTGGCATATTGCTCAAACTAAGTTTCATCTTCTTAAAATGGTTTGTTGCTCACTCTTTTGGATCTTGTTTGTGATGAACATTGTTGGTACGGCTTTCCACAAATATGTTTGCATATATCTTGTTGGGAAACCGATTGCTTCAAGCTATTCTTTGTAGTTGCTTTGCATGATCGCGTGAATATTTGAAGCTATCAAGAATATCTATTTATCTAAGCATGGCTTTTAAATCTTATCATTTGCCATATGCTTATTTGTTGTGAAATCGGTCTTCAATATCATTTCTATATACCATCGAGAATTATCTCTATATACTCTTTGTCCATGACAAGCGATCTTATATTGCTACAAGCCTCCACGTTAATCCTCACGTCTTAATCATTATTTACCGTTGGATTAATATTGTAGCCTCGGATCAACCGTCTAATGAATTAACTCACGATGCTCTTCCCCGCATGCGCATGTTCTCCGTATTTTGTCAGGACTCTCTATTGGCTGCCGAAAGAACATCGCTTCACTTCTGCCGTCTCACAGGCATATCGTCCAGAGACCCCAAGTTAGATCCAATCTGGCCTCCCCTAATCCTTCTCTAGAATCTCTAAATCCCACCAGCTTCTTCCAGAACCGTGTCCCTTATGGGAAACTAAGTGAATCAATTGGTCAGTTGGAGGATGATTGATTCACTGGAGCTGTGCCGTAGATCGTGCCGGGATCCATCGATGCGTCAGCCTCGGCCAATATAATACAGCAGCGTATGTGCAGCTGATTCGTTGGTTTCTCTTATGGTTAATTATCTGATGAACAGAACTTCTCCGGCCGGCCGATCGCGATTGCTGCAAACGCAATGCTCGGCGTGAGAACAAGGACATTATGATTCAGGTTTGCTGCATGTGGATCTCCATCAGGTTTAGTGCTATCTTCCCTGAATTAATAACAGTTGTCAGTGAACAGCTTTTTTTGACATCCTGGACGTCACGTAAACAGAATCGCCGGCCATCATCGTGGGCAAGGCTGCCGAGTAGACGAATTGCGCTGCCGCCGCCACCACTACGCATGCAAGTAAAATCTAAATCCCAGCACTATTTTATATTTAGGATCACAGATTTTCTTTTGTTTCATATAGATTATAGAATACAGAGAAATAAATCCGTTTTGTAAGTTCAGCAATAATACTCCTGAACGGATTATGAGCCGAAGGATGGAAATAGATCACCACAAAATCAAGTAAGTGTTGTACAGGCAAGATGATTCGTCCACAGGGTGGCCGAGGCTATTGCTGATATTACTAGCAAAAGATTGATCACCTGACCTGTGAAAGACGGTTGTTTTTCCAACATGTCAGTTGTATATCTACAAATCTATCTATTCATTATTTATGCATATGCATCACATAGATCAACTCATAGATGCCGCCACTAGCTAGCTGCATATACACCACCAATCGACCGTGATGGGATAAAACCAAGCGTGATGAGTGATGGCAAAATCAGCACAGTTTCATCGGAGACGGTACGATCCGTGGAGGCAGCCAGTCCAATTTATGAACTATGATTGGTCAAGCAACTCGGACGTGTGATTGGAAAAGGAATAGTCCATTACTTACATGCGAACAACCATACATGCGAACAACCATACTGTTGCCTGAGCGGTGGTTGCGGCAAGTAAAGTTAAATCAGTTTTCACCAAGTTAGTAGCCAAAACACAAATATTTCATGGAGTTGGTAAATTTTCCACAATCTACAATTGAATATTTAAAGATGGAATCACTAACCTAATTATCTGCCCCTGTTGCAAATAGAAATTAGTATCTTCATCCTTGGGTGTTTATATAATTTAAGCTACTATCAAAGGCAGTAATTATATGGCCTAATTATTTATCACGCTAAAACTGCTTCTGCTCTTGCAGATACAACTCAAGGCAGTAATTATATATCTTTTTTTGGCATGCAGAAATCTCCTGCGTGTACGAATACGGGAGACGTCGTTTGCGATTTTCAGAAAAGTAATGATAAGCTGGACATGCACATACTCTAATACGTGTTTCTAGATTGACTCTTCTGTTACACAAATTAGTGTCTTCTTCCTACTTTATAATTAAACGTTTAATTGATTTTTTTGGTAGTTTGGAGATGATTTGGTTGTATAGTTACATTCAAATTATCTAACTGAAATGGCAAGCAAACTGAAGCAAGTTATCTGCCTATATATTTATGTCCCGACAATTGCATGTTTGTGCCTTGCAACTTGACAAACTGCAAGAGGCATCTTGGACAAGCTGGATCTATTTATCCATACAGAAAAATGTCGCATCTATTATGTAAAGTGGTCGACCACACTGTTCGAGCATTTACTCAAGTATTGCAAGACATGAACATCCGCTTGAGCTTTGCCAGAATTCTTTGTCACAGCGACAATGGGATTTCCAAGTCAAAATCACGACGACTGAACAAATTTAATTTTTGTGAAATAATTTAGTTTTTTGTCTGAAATAATTTAGTTTTCTTAGAAGTTACATCCACTAATTTTTTACCTGCTCCATTATCTCACAAACCAGGTTGAGAAGGACATGACAATGTCCTTTCTGTGCTGTAACCGGGCTGCTGATTGGGATGGAGTAACACAACTTAGGTTTCTTTTGCATTCCAAAAACAAAAGGATCAATCCTGCAAAACGAGGCTCACAAGTTGCCGGAGACTTCTACATTTGTATTCAACCCTTTGAGCCGATGTAAGCACGGCCTTTAATGGTATCCATTTTCTTTTAAATATTCTTATTTGTTAGTTGCACATATACACTACCACAGAAAGGCCTTTCTGTGGCGCACCGGGAGGATTTCTGGGTGCGCCACAGAATTCTCGCCACAAAAATTATTTCTGTGGCGCACCCAGGGAGTGCGCCAACTTTCTGTGGCGCACCCAGCGCGGTGCGCCACAGAAATAGGTCGGCATCACCCTATGCAGAGGAATTCTGTGGCGCACTGTTCCTTGTGCGCCACAGAAAGTGGTGCGCCACAAAAAAAAAAGCGTGCGCCACAGAAATATGAAACAGAAATACCGGTATTTTTTCGTTTTGCTGTACAAATACAGGTATATACAGGATTTATACAGGTTTATACAGAAATACAGGTATATTTGACAGGTATATAAACAGACAAACACATTAATCAATATGTCATCACACATATTACTTAGTGCCCGATCGAGATACATATATACACATAGTCACAAAAGTGCCGAATGTTTCATCATTTCACACTACACATTACAAATCAAGTGTTCGCCGCCTAACTATGATCAAATGTAGTACACATCGGCGATGATGGTGAGCAAGAGCGCGCGGGAGCATGCATGATCATGGAGTCCTCTTCTTGAGCGGCGCCGGGAACGGTTGATAGCCTTCTTTCGTCTTCCACTCCCTGGTGTCATTCTGTGCCTCTAGTCGTTCTTCGATATCCCTCTGACACAACCCTGAAGATGGATTGGGATATATATTGGTTAGTGATATAAATAGAGTATAATTTATTCATCTAAGTAGAGAGGCAAGACAATCAATCAATTGTCATGGTTGGAAATCATATGGCTATCCTATTTGGGTTTCATAGCATAGCATATATATAATATATAACCCTACACATGCACTTCTATAATACCTCTGGGGTAGTGGTAGGACCCTGATTTGTGAATGACATCGTCGAGGATGATCGTTGACAACTGCAGCCGGATGCGATGGAAGTCTGTTCTGTAATCAGCATCGGTGAGAGAATCCGCCATTTTGGTGTATTCTGCGAGACCAGATGGAATCTTCATTTTCTCGAAATCCCGGACAATCGCTTTAAGGTGATGGAGGGCGTAGTAGGCCTCCTTCACGCTGCCATCCAGTTGCTTGATGCAATGGAAGCCGGTCCCATGCTGGAACTTGTGTGTGTTTTCGTCCGTGAAGAATTCCGACTTCTTATGGAAGGGGCCGCCCTTTTGGGCATAGGCCTCGAGAGCGTCATCGAGAACACCCTTTATTCTGGTGTATCGTCTCGGCGTGGATTTATTCCCCGAGTCCAAATAAGTGGCAATGGACCACCTCGGGGATACGTAGATGAGTGCGCAGTACTTGTCCCTGCTCAACACAATTGAAACGGAATGTTGGACAAAGGATCAGCGATGGAAGAAATGTACAAGAAGGCATAAGATCCGACGGTGGCGAGCGGATGTGTACTTACTCGAAAAAGAAAGGCAGAAGAAGGGCGTTCTTCCTCTTGTTGGCCAGCATGACCCTTACGAGGTACTCCGTGGCCGTTTCCCGTGTCTTTGATCCTTCCACTAGATGGCTGTCGCGCATGTAGTAGGGATCCACTATCGCGACGTACGGGGTATCATCTCTCCTGATCTTCATCGCCATATCGAGCGCATATAGGCGGATCATGTTATAGTCCAGCCGTTGAGTGTGAAAGAGTTTGAAGATGTCCTCGTACGCTATGAAGAACACATCCGCGGGGTCTTCCTGGACGAAGTCCACCAGCTCGTTTGGCACCTTGACCGCGAACGCCGGGTAACTCGGCTGCTTGTCTTTAAGAAGGAGCTCCTCTAGATGCAAGATAGATTCCTGCAAGGCAATCATGGGTCCTTCTGCAAGGCGGAGCAAGTCCCCAGACAAGATAGGTTTACCAGCTTCATGAACTCGGGGGAAGCCATCCGCACGGGGTGGAATCGTGTCTTCAAGACCCCGGATCTTAGGAGCTGGCTGGCTCGCAGAGGTGGAGGATCCTTTTCTCTTCCTGTGCTTCTTGTTCTTCATCTCTGTGGATTGTGGGGGTGAAGTGAACCCCGCTTTAACAGTTTCTTTCAGTGTGTTAGGGCTGAAAATGTTACCCGGTTGAGCTTGATGATCGCCGGCATCCGGAGGCGTGTCGGTGAAGGCCAGGCGTTGTGTGCATGAAGTGGGACGAGCAGGTTGACCGCGGTGGTCGCGGAAGGGTTCTTCATCCACAAGAGGCATGTACATACCATCCATGCAGGCGCCAGTGTTGATGTAGTCATCGACGTTGACATCATTCTCCTCCTCCTCATTGTCGTCGTTGCCACCAAGTTGAGGTGCAACGGCTTTGTCCTAAACATAAACAATAGCACATCCGTTAGTCGGGAAAGTCGGGGAATTCGGAAAGTCAGAACTAACCTTGGACGGTTGCGGTGAAGATGTTCCCAACAACTGTTTGTGGCGGTTGGTGGCGGCGACGACCGGCGGTAGCTTCCGGCCGGTGGTGGCGGCGACGGCGGTAGCTTCCGGCCGGTGGTGGCGGCGACCGGCGGTAGCTTCTGGGTGGTGGTGGCGGCGACCGGCGGTTCCTTCTGGGTGGTGGCGACGGCTGCTTGTGGCGCCGGTTCATCCGCAACAGCTTTTTGTGGCCGCCTCGACGGGGGCCGAACGACCTGGGGCCGGGGCCTCGAGGTGGCGCCGCCGGTGCGCCTGACCCCATGAAGAACATCCCCAAGACGAATCTGGGTCTTCGGCCATTCCATCATCCACTTCCCGCATTCGCCAAGCTTCATGTGTTTCTCGGCTCCCGGAGGTTGCGTGGGGGGGTCGATGTCATGGAACTCAGGCAGTACCTCGCTCACATTGACTTTCATCACGACCTCGCTCATTCGGGTGTTGTGCATATCGCGGGTCAAAGGTTGTATGATCTTGGCCGTTGCGACTTCCTTCAACTCGCCGCCGACCCCCACCCTATGCAGGAGTATGCAAGGCATGTCCTGGGAGTCAACACATGTTGGGCACCATGCATGAGATATGGCAGTCATCAAAGGCATATATAGTCATAGAAGATGTCGCGGACTAACTAATTAGTTACCTTGGTGATGGCGTCGAGCTCGGCTAATGTCGAGACAAGGGCGCCGGTGCCGGCGGCCGGCCTATCATTCTCCGGCCGCTCGTGCGCATTATCATTATTCTCCGGCCTTGGTGTCTGTTGATCCACGACAGGGAGCACCGGTGGGGTCACCAGGACCGGCGACACGTTATTGCTGGAGGTGCTGCCGGCGAAGCTGGGCACGTGTATCGGCCCCTGTTGACCTCTCGCGTTCCAGGCAGCTAACCCCTCCATCAACCCAGGGGGTAACAACGTCCGGAGCTGCTCGTTCACCTTCTCGGCCACTAGCTTGTCCACCATGGTAGAGTCCACCTTTTCTTTCTCTAGTGTCTCCAGCTTCTTCCTTAGCTCGAGAACCTCGGCTCTATCTTTAGCCGGCTTCCTCCTCTCCTTTTTCTTGTCGGTGTCCGTGCTGTAGTACTCGATGAACTTCATCGACGTACCAAAGCCGGTCACACGGCCAGCTGACGTCGGCGGCTTTGACTTGTCCCTCCCCTTGAAAACGTTCATCGCCCGGTTGAAAGTCGTGTCCCACGGGCCGGCCTGAGCCTCCTGGGACGACGGGCCGGCCTCAGCCTCAGCCTTCAACTCAGCCTCCTGCGGACAAAGGAAATAAACGTGAACCCATGTAGAAATCAACGCAAATGGACTTTGAGATATCCGCGGTAATTAAGTTCCTTACCAGCGTTTTCTCGAAATCCAGCACATCTTTATAGTCGGTAACGAATTCCCCCGTCCCCGGCTTCAGATAGTAGCGGGACCGAACAAAGTTCCTAACTTGCTCGTCCGTGATTTTATGCCACATGTTCTCCTTCCCAAGTCTCGCAACCTCGGCATCCTCCTTGTCCCAAACGGGCTGTTTTCCTGCGTAACCGCCGCTTCCCAAATGGTGGTTACCTAAGTTCAGTGCCCGCATTTTCTTCCCCCACTCGGTCCATTTTTCAGCCTCCGGAGATGCCAAGGACAACTTCAATGCCTCGAACTCTTCTATGTCGATGTACGGCTCTTTGGCACTGATCTCTTCCCAGCTAAGACCCTTTTCAATCTTCGCCTTCACCCGGCCTCTCCAGCTGGTCAAGGCGGTGTTCATCTTCGTGATGGCGAAGTTGTCCACCTTTTTGTTTCCATCATCCGGGAAAATGTATCGTTCGTGAAGCTTCTTGAGGAGTTGTGTGCGCAAAGCCTCATTCTCCGCGCTCCTGAGGTCATATGTGTTGATCGACACGGTTTCCCGGAGGATGCACCCTAGTTGCATGCCGTACCCTTTTGCGATGTTCCTAGGCTCCTGTGGTTGGCCACTTAAGGAGACCTTAGTGAACGTGTCTGTGATGGGGGCCACCGCATTCGGTGTCCGGTCCTTCCTCTGCTTCTTATGCCTCTTAGCGGTCGGGTTACCGCCACCACCGCCATCCGTGTGGTCGCCACCCCCGACATCCGTGTGGTCGCCGCCCTCGGTGGTGGTGGTTGCGTCCCCATCTCTGTGGTGTCCTCCGCATCCTCCGCATCCTCCATCTGTAACAGAAAGTCACCATCGCCGTCACGAGCCAGTTCGGCGGCCTCCGCATCCTCCATCTCCGGGTTATTCACTTCCCAGAACGGCTTGTTCTTTTCTCTAGCTTGTTCTTCGACGCTCATGTGCTTAGAAGGACCGGCCTCGTAGGACATGTTTGCACTGCATTGAAAAAGAGGAAAAAAGTTAGTACAACAAATATTGGTTTACAGGATTGGTTTACAGGATTGGTTTACAGGATTATCAAAACATAGCATAGTAACAACACATGCGTATGATAGAAAGGAGGTTCTTTGTGCATAAAAAAGTAGTAAAAAGGAGGTTTGAGTGGATTATGAAATCCCTTTGTATTCCCTTGGAAACCAAAACCAAAGGAAAATTGCTCCATTTTGTCTATGCTCCATTCTTTTGAATGAAATGGGTAAATAAACACCGAAGGAAATCTTCTTATTCCTATGTTTTCCTCCACTATTCCCATGAATCAAAGAGAGGGCCTAATTATCTTCTTATTCCTATGTTTTCCTCCACTATTCCTATGGGAGAAATATTTAGAGGAACTCCTAAATATCAAAACACTAGTAACCAATTCCACTTGGGTTTGCATTGCATCAACTGTTGGGTTTGCAGAGGAGCAAGAATTGACAGCCATGTGCTAGTACACACATTTCATCAAGCACCTAGTGTGCAACCATGGCAGAGAGGGAGGGGAGGGAGAGAGGGGCAGTACCTCGGCAAGGATGGCGAGTTGAGGTCGTCGGTGGCTCGTGGCTGGCCAGGGCGGCTCGACGGCGAGGGAGGGGAGGGGAGGTGAGGTGACGGCGGTGTTGTGGAGGGGAGGGGAGGGGAGGGGAGGGGAGGGGTAGGGGCTGGCCGTGGCGCGGCTCGGGCGGTGGCGCGGTCGAGCACGGCCGCGTGGTGGGCGGCGGCGCGGCTCGGGCGGGGCGGCCGGGGCGCAGGGGATCGAGGTCGCCGGCGACGGGGAGTTGCGGCGGCGTCGAGGGCGATGGGGAGTGTGCGCGCTGTGACTTAGCGAAATTTGGAACGAAGAGGCAGCGCGGGGGCGGCCCCACATGTAAGTGGAGGCGTTCTATTTCTGTGGCGCACCGTTTGAGGGATGCGCCACAGAATAAGGGAATTCTGTGGCGCATCGGCAGAGGGATGCGCCACAGAAATATCTGGGCCTAAAAAATAAAAAGATGTGCTGCTGTATCATAACACAAACACACACACAACCCAGTGGTGGATGCGCCACTTCAATTAACCTGGGCAAGCCAGGTTCGAATCCTGGCTGCCTCAGTTTTTTTTTTAAATCCTGGAAAATATTTCTGTGGCGCATCACTATGCCGATGCGCCACAGAATTCCCTTATTCTGTGGCGCATCACTTAGTGCATGCGCCACAGAATGTGTGTGCCAGAACTGCTAAAAAAATATATTTTTTGGTTAAATTTAAAGAAAGAACACGTACTACACACAATTGTTAGTAGACCATTATGTCAATTCATTTAATGCATATATATGGTCTTGCATTGTCTCACACACAATGTCTCATACATATTCATGATCATACATATATATGCTTGCATTGCATTGTCTCTCTCACACACACACAAAGTCTCTTCTTCGTCTTGGTTCCGCGAGCTAGCTTCTTTTCTTTCCCTTCTTGCGGTTGAAAACTTTAGGCCGGTCACCTTGAGATTTCTTCGCGTGAACGGACAACCTTTAGTAGGTAGGGAGGTCTTCCTTCTTTGTGTACTAGTAGTAGGCATGTCGAAGAACTTGTCGAATTCCTCCTCGATCTTTGGCTCGTTGTCCAAGTCTTGCTCGGTGGCGCCTCCTTCCATTCCGATGATGCTCCTCTTGCCCCTCCTCACGACAACACGGCTAGGCTTTGACGGGTCGGTAATGAAGAAGCATTGCTCAACTTGGCTAGCGAGTACCCATGGCTCATTTTTCGCGGAGGCGTTCTTCGATTTGGCATCGGGTATTACCATGGTGGTGAAATACCGGCCTTCTTTGACGACGTCCTTGGCCCATCTTACACGGAACATTGGCACCAACTCTCCACAGTAGTTGAGCTCCCATATGTCCTCAATCCTTCCGAAGTATCTTTCCTTGACAGTAGCCTCCTCATCGCCGTAGGATAGCATAGTTACTCCTGAGTTTTGATATTCCGACTTCTTGTCCTTTTCCTCGGTGTAGAATCTGTAGCCGTTGATGTCGTACGCCTGATAGGTCTTTACGTTGTGCGAGGGACCCCGTGATAAGGAGAATATGAGTCTTTCATCTTCCGTAGATGGTGCTTTGTTCTTTGCTAGCTCCAGTTGCTTTTGCTTGAACCAACGCGTGAAGCTAGAGTTGTGCGCTCTGGTTACGTCTCCCTTCTTCCTCGGCCGGCCCAGTTTGATGTAATGTTGCTCGAGTAAGCATTTGTGCTGTTCCACCCAAGTTTCGATCAATTGTAAGTGTTGTAGCGCGACCCGGTGAGCCCTGTCGAAGTCGTCCTTTCGACCCTGCATGCTGACAAAGGTTGAGCTGGTGCCCTCTCGGTGACCATATCCATTGAGCCTGCCGAAGTGTTTCCTCGTGGGAGACCAACATCCTGGTTCTCGGTGCTTAGATAATTCTGGCAGAAGGAGATGCACTCGTAGGTTAGAAAGCCCTTGGCCATGCTTGCGTCTGGATGGGACCTGTTGCGACGTATCCTTTCATGACACCGTTCATCCTTTCGAACGGCATCATGTAGTGCATGAACGTTGGCCCGAGCTGCCTGATGTCATCAACGACATGGAGAAGGAGATGCACGCAGATATCAAAGAATGCTGGCGGGAAGTAAATCTCGAGCTCGCATAGTATCAGCACGATCTCTTCCTCTAGCCTGTCGAGCTGCTTCACGCCGATCGACTTCCTGTTGATGACGTCGAAAAAGTTGCAAAGGGCAAGCAGCGTATCACGGACGTGCTCGTCCATTATCCCTCGAATCGCAACGGGAAGTATCTGCGTCAACAGCACGTGACAGTCGTGAGACTTCATCCCGCTAAACCTCTTCTTCGTTCCGTCCAGATATCTGCTTATCTGCCCCGCGTAACCATGAGGAAATTTGACTCCTAGGAGACACATGTAGAATTGCTCGAGCTCCTCCGGACTCATAGTGAAGCACGTAGCGGGAAGCACCACAGTGTTCTTCTTTACCCTTTTGCGGCGACCTTGAGTCCCTTCCGTCTGATCATCATCATCATCATCATCATCATCGTCATCGCTATCGGGAGCCTGAAGATCTTTCCTGACACCAAGCCATTTCAGATCGTATCTTGCTTTCGTCCCATCCTTGGTCTTTTCCGGCATGTTGGAAAGAGTGCCAAGCAGAGCCTCGGTGACATTCTTCGTAATGTGCATCATATCGAGGCTATGTGGCGTCTTGAGGACCTTCCAGTACTCCAAGTCGTGGAAAACAGACCTCGCTTTCCATACACCCAGCAGCGGATCTACCTTCGGTCGTTTCTTTCCCGGCGCGGGGCACTCCTCCCAATTTTTCAACAGCTCGTCGATTTCTGTGCCGCTCCTCGGCTCGGGGCTCCTTCGATCTCGTCCTTACCATTGAACAGGTCACCGCGTTTTCTCCACGGGTGATCCATGCGAAGCCACCTTCGAGCCCCTGGGTACACGGTTTTCGAAGACCCGGGATTCCTTGGTAGCTGGAGATGCGGGGTCTTATCCATGCACCTGACACATGCGCAGAATCCGTGGCCTACCTGGGCCGATACATATGAGCAACCAGGATAGTCCTGCACCGTCGTGAGCAACGCGGCTCTCATGTCGAAATAATCTCCAGTGTAGGCATCCCACGTACGGGCTGGCGTCTCCCACAACGTGGCTAACTCCTCTTTCAACAGCGCGAGATACAGATGTATGTGGACACCTGCTTGTTTCGGCCCCTGAATGAGAATACTCATGTGTATGTACCTTTGCTTCGTGCACAACCACGGGGGAAGGTTGTAAGGCCATACAAACACGGGCCAGGTGCTATGCGTGCTACTCTGGTTGCCGAACGGATTGAGTCCATCGGTGCTCATACCGAGCCTGACGTTCCTTGCGTCGCCTCCGAAATTTCCGACGGCGTCCAACTCTTGCCACTGGCTAGCGTCTGAAGGGTGTGTAAGGATCCTGCCCTTCTCCGGATCTTCTTCGGGCTTCTCCCTTTCCGCGTGCCATTGCATGAGCTTTGCTTCCTTAGGGTCCACGAAGTACCGCTGCAGACGGGGAGTGATAGGAAAGTACCATACCACTTTTCGAGGAACTTTCTTCCCACGGCTCTTGTACCGTCCTTGGCCGCACACCGGACATGTGGTTCTGTCCTCGTACTCGCCCCGATAAATTGCGCAATCATTGATGCAGGCGTGGTATTTAACGTGCGGTAGGTCAAGAGGGCAAACGACTTTCTTGGCCTCCTCGATACTAGTTGGCAATGTGTTCCCCTCGGGAAGACGCTCGTGCAAGAATTGCATGTTCTTGTTGAAGCTCGCGTCGGTCCATTTGTTTCCCGACTTCATCTCCAGAGCATCAAGCGTTACTTGCAAGCGCGTATCCTGTGGCCGGCACCCAGGATACAACGGAGTCTTCCCGTCTATCTCCATTTGCGCCAGCTTGGCTTTCTCTCTAACGGTGCTCGCGTTCTTGAGGAGCAGTTCTTGAACATGAGACTCCATCAAGGCCGACATTAGCGAGCTCTGCGGCGTGTTCGCGTCTTCTCCACCACCATCATGACCATGTCCGTCGGCATCTCCTTCGTCACGATCATCTTGCCCGCCCTCGTCTTCAGGCGCAACATTTGCTGTCGGCGCTTGGTTGAAGCCTTCCATGAAACCGCGCCTGAGCAGGTGTTCCTCCAATTGTCCGGAATCAGGGTCGATCCATCTCACAAATTTGCAACTTCTACACGGACATCGTATCTGGCGCCCGTTGCACCGATCATTTCCGCCTTCGCTTCTTCCTTGTAGTTGTTGATTCGATTGGAGCTCATCTTGATGACCATGGTCGCCTACGCGGTATACATATAGAGTATGTGTTATTAATTAGAATTAATTAACCGCAACATGCACACACACACATACAAGCTTCTCATGCGGGAAATCGGAAAGTCGGAAATGTTCGACGAAAAAATTCGGCATGACTTCCCCTAAAAGTAGGACATATGTGGTGCAAAAATTTACCGAAATGGAAATGAATCAACATTTCGGCAAACATCCATGCACCACGCCGGCGCAAGCAAAGATTCATGCAAACCACAACACAAGTTTCATGCATAGATCCGTTCAACAATAGTTTGCTTCATGCAAACCACACACACAATCGCCCGCCGACAAGTTTCTCATGCCTTTAACAAACATCCATCCAACAATACCCACCTAGTAGATCTAGATCCGTTGCCGAGACGTGACCGTGATCGATGAGAGAGAGTGTGTGGTGATGGAGAGAAAATTGTGGACAAAAAGAGAGGAGGAGAATATATATGGAGGCTCTCCCAAGCCCTCACCAATTATATATCAAATAAACTAGGTTTAATAACAAATAATGGAGAATAGGATGGTCAAAATGGCATGGGAGAGAGGAGGAGCTCGAGCTAGATGGGAGGATGAAGAAGGTCACATGCATGGGGAAAGGGTGGTGCCACCTTTTTGTAGATCTGGGCCAACTTTCTGTGGCGCATGGTGTTTATGCGCCACAGAAAGTGAACATTCTGTGGCGCACCGTGGCTGGTGCGCCACAGAAACCCAACTTTCTGTGGCGCATGGTGTTGGATGCGCCACAGAAAGCTGTGTCTATTTAGTCGAATTTGTATCTATTTAGTTAGGTGGATCATTGTCTGCATTTTTCACTGAGATAATTTGTTTATACTATTTCAGGGATATAAGGAAAATTATGTAGAAATTCCATGCATAGAAAATAACCGATAGATGATGATGACAAAGTTAGAAAATGCATTTAAGTTTTACTAGAATCTCTAAATCCACGCATAGCTACAGTGAAATAAAGCAAATATAGATGACAGTTCAATATAGGCCTGCCAAAATAAGATTGAATTGAAGGAATACATTTACTATTGTTAGATAAACTATGTGAGCTTTAAACATCAATATGCTTGACATGATGAAACAACTGAAGCATACTAAATTTTAGAACTAAATAATTTCATATATTCATATGTAAGTAATATGTAGCCCGTGCGATGCACGGGTTGACGACTAGTACTCATAATTGTGGTGGAATTTGTAGACCATCATCACTTTGGCTTTTACTTTAAATTTGCCTTATTTTTGTTGCCAAGGATTTGGTTTGATCTAACTCCTCTTGTCTTCCTTGTATCTTTTGGATCCTTGTTGCTCTACTCAAAATTTGCTTTGTGCTTTTTTGAGTTAGGAAAAGCAATGATCCCATTCTTGTGCATTTACATTCAAAATCATACTTATAGATAATGCACTATTCTTGGGGAAGCTACCCTACATTGAGTAGAATATCATTCTTTAAATTGGTTTTGTATCTTATTGCTTTCCTTGAACATGACTAGTGTTTGAATAATATGTATAGAGAGTGATGATCCCATTTGTGTGCATTTTGTATTCAAATGCAAGATCATAAATAATCAAATCTTGGGGGAGCAATCCTATATGCTTTTGGACATTAGTTGTCTTCAATTGGTATTTGATCCCGATGACGTGTCTCTTTGGAAGACAAACATTTTTCGTCTTGGTACTTTGTGCCATCATGAAAAGTGTAGAGGGTTTGGTTTATTACTTGATGGTATTTTCATCAATTGGTATCCTACTTTCATTTGGTATCTTTTCAAAGTGGTATCTTCCATCATGTGTTGATTTGGGTTTTTGATATAATTTGGACAATTCTCTTTCTTATCACACTTGTGTGTGCTTTCTTGGTTTAATTGATGTTTTGTCCAATTTGTATCTCGTTTGGTTCTTGAGTATGCATATTTACTATATGTACTAAATTTAGGGGTGCGCCTTGGCGCACGACCCCCCGAGCCCTGTTTTGACGACACGCCATATACGATGCTAATAATCAACGGGTACAAATAAATATATCCATATGTAAAACCGAAGACCAAATTAGGACAAAAAACAAACTGCGACAGCTGAATGGTATGCAAGCACCGATGAACTCGTGATGACATCTCTTACCGATCAAGTGGAAATATTTTAGCACTATCTTCAAACCACCGACCCAACCGCGTGAAAGCAAGATTCACTCATTTGAGTGATAAGATCATGCACAGAACCTCGGCGCGGATACGTTGGGAAGGAACGAAAATCATCACGGTACATCTACCTGGCATAGGTCGAGTACAGAGGCCATAGCATTGAACAAAGCTGAAGCCGGCTCGCCAACACACAGACGGTTGTACACACGTTATGGCAGATGGCTCAACAGTAACAATTAGTTCAACCCCTATCCCGTCCGGCTTCATATTCCTCACACCAGCCCCATGGGACAAAAAGAACCCCATAGAGGAACACATCTACTTGTTCTATCGTAACCTCTTGGGGGAGGACGGTGAGGCGCGACACTTCTCTCTTGGTCCAGCTTTCTGGGACGTGTTGGGGCGCGTCTCAGAGGAGGAGAACTCGAACCTCATGCTGACCTTTACAGGGAGGACGGGAAGGAAAACCCCTAGGTAAAAAACATTACATACTGTGATGACGACTCGTACTGACCGAATTCACATATTGGCACTGTCCCCATCGCGTGCCGGCACCCGTCGCTTCAAGCACCTCGGGAAGGAACAAAGATCATAAGAACACCCGGTTTCCCACACGCCAAATACCCAGCCGTCCATAACTCTTCCGCAAGAACAAAATTAGTATACACATAGACAATACGTAACCCACGTTACGATAGATGGCTCAATCAGAAGTTCAAAGAACAAATCAATCTAACTTGTTCACTCTGCTAAAACATGTTACACGAAAAGGTATGTATAAACCTACAACTACCGAGTACATATACCAGTGTACATGTCTTTTGCAACATGCAACCAATTCTTTCAGCGGAATACCATTACATGTCCTGGCAGGCGGTACTAAACGAAAAAATAGTGAAGACGTCGAACATTACAATACAACTCTAACTCTACATCCTATCTTAAAGTACAACAGTTACATGACGACTTGACAATTCGGCTTCATGCTACCGCGTCGACCACCGAACTACAAATAACCGACTGAATACCTAATTATAGTGACAATTCGGCTTCAGCCCCGGTAGTAACCTCCACAAGCTTAGACAAACTACCTGGAACGTCCTCTACCGGAATTAGGTGCTTAAGCACCTCAACAATAGTCGTCTTCAGTTTCACAGCGTGACGACAGGTTAATTTTAATCGTACCTCAGGAGACAGATGAATGGCTTCTCCACAACATTCTTCGTCTCCTGAAATGATGAATCAGATAGGCAAATAGAGTATCCATGGGCATAGAATAGAGGACATAAACAACAAAACACGTAATGACTTACCAACAAATCCCCGCGTGCACGACTCTATCGTACTAATCAAGAGACTAAGTGCTTCAGTCCCTTTAGAGACTCGCATGTCCATCTCCTTCTTCTGTTGCACGGCCTTTTCCTTCCAGCTTTCATACTGTTTTTTACGCTGCGTGATCCTATGGCGTAAGATAAAGTTACCGTCCTTTAGCACCTCAATTTCTTCAGCAAGTGCATCGTACTTCTTTAAGGCCTGGTCGATCTTGATCTTGTGCTGGCTTCAACGTCTTTAACCTGTCTGTCTACCTCAGTTGCCAAGACACTCTCCTTGAGCTGTTCCTCAAGTTCCGTGATCCTTATCCGGTCCTGTTCCGCCCGGAGCTCGACATCATCCAGTACTCCTTGCAGATTGTTAGCGAACGTACATAGATTAGACTCGACCGCTCTCACATTATTTAAATACCGCCAGTGTAACGCCGACTCGTGCTGCAGGAAAAAGGTCATGAGAACAGAAACACGATGATCAAGCACAGATAAAATTAAATTATAACCACCTTATGAGAACGCTCGATTTGTCGCATAAACCTAGAAAAGTCAGGCGTCGATTGATTCTCCTTGTTCTTCAAGTCATGTAACATAACCTGGGTGTCTAACATCGCTGGATATGTCGATATAGAAACGTCAGCATAAACGGGTGGTAACACCAAAGGACTCTACAAAGCGACGTTCTCTTTCACCACCGCGTCTTCCTGCAGCATAATCCACTCGTGGTTCACCACAGTGGACACCGTAACCATTGGTTTGACAATCTGAAACTGCATTGCATCTGACCCTTGCTCTGGAACAGCTGGAGTCGACGACGCAACGCTCACCGGATCGATCGGCAGGGCTACAACGGCGCTACACGCAGGGAAGAAACTAAAAAACTAAGTATGCACCATATTGATATGAAAGATAAAAAGGAACAAACGAATAAAGCTCACTCTGTTATCACTCGCTGATGATCTTCACCGTGTTTATTTGAACTGTCAAACTCGCTTGAATCTGGAATCTTTGGCACGTCTTGGTTAAACTCATTGGTATCTTCAGCATTGAAAGAAAATTTGTTCAATGTAATATTGTTCCCCTTGATCTGGGCCAGACGATATCGAAGTACCTTCTTGGGGGTGAATGATGCCTTCAAATTTCCCGTCATAGCCTCGTAATCCACCTCACCGGTACTATCCTCATTGCAATCAAACACGGGGGCAGAAGAACTAAGGACATGAGGTAAATATGAAGCATACCTATAAATCTACACAAAATAAACAGGATTTTTTTAGCAAGATAGCTATCAATCGATGAATACAACAAAAGCGTTGAGCAGCAGAAATTATCGATGGAGCGGGATTATATTTGAAGAAGGGTCGCAAGTCACCAACATCAAACCCGACTATGTCATCTTTAACCAATCTGGCCATGACCTCCACAAACTGAACAACGCGCATCTCCTCTGTTTTGTAGCGATCAACGAATTCAGCCGACCCGTCATAATCACACAATAATTGCGACCGGGCTTGCAGAGGTTGCAAACGCCAGCCTACCCAACAGACAGCCAAATTCCTTGATTCTAGCCCGTCGGTCATAAGTTCTTTGATCCTCTCGAACATAGTCTTTACCAGAGGAATGTGTTCACTATTGGGCAAAGCCAAGAAACGCTTGTTCGGCTTGCACACCGTATCTTCAAACGGGAGGAGGCCGACACCGCCAGGAGGAGTCATATCTGGGCAATAAAAGAAGGTCTCTTGCCAGTCTTCCTCTTCGTCAGCAAAATTCATCCGAGGGTAAATCACGTCGGGTCGCACTTGGAACTCAATGCCACCGCAATACGACGGCGAGGCACGCTCATCTTCTCTCAAACAAACCGGCTCAAATATTGACAGCCAAAGTGGGAAGATAGGTCTCGTCCCCAAATAACATTCGTAGATCGCCGTATAGCAAGCAATGTGTAAAACAGAATTAGGGGAGAGATCGTGCAGTTGCATACCATAGAAACGAAGCAGTCGAACAAAAAATCAGAGCACGGCAGTGAAAGGCCGCGCTCCAAGAAAGTGACGAACAACACCTTCTCCTCACTGGTTACAGCTCATCCCCCGGGGCACGCCACCTACACACATCGTACCTCGGCAACAAACCCTCATTGGCAAGAGCCTCCAATCTATCCATCGTCACCTTCGATCCATTCCAACCCGAGCTCTTCTTCTTCGGGGTCATAACGATCTAAAAAAGGACGTGAAAGGAGAAAGGGAACCACGCCGCCGACGATCGTCCCGTCGATCCTATCGGATTTTTTCGAGATCTCACTGCGGTAGTGGGGATAGCAAGAAGATAGAGGTAAGCAAAAGAGAGGGTGGGTAGAGTAGTATCCAGCGTACCCGAACGCCTATGGAAGTTGAGAGAAAAACAACAAAGGCCACCGAAACAAACGACGCTCAGCGAGAGGCAAAGCATCCTACGTACCGATGCATCCAACGATGTACGCGACTCAAACCACCGACCAGAGAAAACGTGCGACGCGTGTGAGTCTGACCATTGTTTGCAATGGACGATTTTCGTCGACGGGTGTTTGGCATGTAACGCCGCTTCGTACTACGGAATACTAAGAAGTTCCTGGAGCCGGTCTATCTATGCAAGTTCCTGGATCTGGTCCGACGGCTCCCTGGAGTCGGTCCGAAAACCATGTGGTTCCCATTATTCCTCTTGCCACCCAACATGCGAATAGAAACGCCCTAAATCAACGCCATCAAAAGTAAGCCGACTAAACAATGAATCAATAGTAAGTAAACCGGCGACTCAGTAGTCTTTGCCTATCTTTAAATCAGTAAGACGGAGTACGGTCATGATGTCTAGGATTTCGAGACGTCGTGTACAGGTGTTGCAAGACTAAACATGTGCACATAACTCTTTGGATACTCAACAAATAAATAAACAAAAAGCCCGAAACCAAACTCTTCCAATACATCACTGATGTCCCAGAACAACCCTCTATATTTAACCAGACTAAGAACCACACGGTTAAAAGGAAGCAGCAAATGGATCATCCACTGACAAGTCATGCATGGCTGCTCTAATTCCACCAACGCCAAACCTATCAAAATTTATCAGTGCCTCTAAACGAATATCAACATCTGGAGAACCTCTCGCACATCCGCAGTCGACGCCACTCATAAGTCCACCACCGAGGCTGGTGCGGAAAGAGCACACCAATCCTAGCCAGCTGTAACACCCTTGCGTGCCGAACAAAAAATTGGAAGAAACTAAGATCGAACATCGTCCCACGGTAGTCATTGAGACAAAACTCTTTAAGATGGAAATCAAGACACTCGATGGAATTGTCTGTCATGAATGGCAACACTTTTTTCGTCTTGATATGTTTTGTTGCCCGCAAGATGAACAAAACGTGCTTACCGGACCGGTCAAAATGAAAAAAATAAGCAGGAGAGACTAAACAACTGAGTATCTGATTTGAGAGCCGGAAGGTACTTACAAACAACGAAACTAAAAACTTATGTTGAGCCCAAATTCCATGTAACACTACCGTTGAACACTAAAGAACATAAAGTCTCACCTGGACGTATAACCTGTCCGTGCAAGGAAAACATTTAAGAATCCCTTGTAATCCAACCAGATTAGGCCCGCTAGAATTCAACGCGAGTATTTTCACTCCCCGCAAAGACATCGCCAAGCTGATGGGCAGCATTTTCTAGATAAGAGTTGAAGATACATGTACAAAAAACTCAGCACGTCAACTTAAAAAAACAGAAGAATCCAAAAATAAAACTCATATATAGATCAGCACCTCTATAATGACGGGACCGATCACAAACCGAGAGGAGTCAGTGGACATAAACCCTACGATTGTTAGCTGTGGCGCCTCGATAACAGTGACTGTTGTTGGACACATTGGATCAAACACGATCAATCAGTTGAGACAAGGTACATCATCAATTACCAGATCACGCAACACCTCAAGGGGTCTGCTAGTCCACCAGCAAGACACACCAATCGTCCAAAGACTGACCGAGCTGATTCGGAGACTACCCAATCCATGAACACCCTGAAGCTGAAGTGCCTGTAGGACAATACATCCGGCAAGTAGAGAGTCCATGCCCATCCTAGAGATACCAACGTCGTAAAGGATGAGGTATTTCAGACGAGGAAGAAGAATCGCAGGCCTCTCATCAATACAAGAAAAATGGCACCCCGCAAAACAGGCAACCCGAAGCGTGCCCACGAAGCGCATCACAGATAATGGCAACTCTCGAAGCGTCTGCCCACCTACGAATCTCCACTCCTGAAGATTATCAAGTGCGGGAGATTGGAACCAACTGTCCAAAATGGAGACAAGCTTCCGCTTGTGGTGAAAAACACCTATATATAAACGGTCCGCAGGACCAGGATGCGATGCGAGGATACTGGAAACAGCGTCGATGCGTCCGCTGTCCTGGTCGCAAAGCTAATAATCGACACTGAGATTCAAAGGAACGGACAACCAGATGTACCGCCACCGGCGAGAAAGGACGGTCGTCCGCACGGCGAACTTCGTGGGAAGCAGAGAGACAACTATGCGCATCATCTCATCGGGAACGGTGTTGGTGTGATCGCCGCTCGCCGCGGATGACATAGCCGAACACGAAGTATCGTAACTTGGCCTTCAGAAACACAGCCTAAATACAGCGAAAGCAAGTAAGCGGTAGGACAAAACAAAGCAAGCGAACTGGATATGCGTTCAGCTTACCAAGCGTCGGAAGGGGTATATTGGTCGACCAAAAAAAACAGGGAGACAAATAAACCGGCGATGAACAAACACATCAAACCAACTACCAATACAACAGAGGTTGGGCGGCGAAGCAAATAATTTAGCGAGAGCATCCGGGGAGACCGTCACCCATATTGGGATAACGGAGCAGAGTACACTCAGGATATGGAGAGGAACGCTGGTCACGCTGAGTACTGGGCGGAGGTTACTGGTCGAGTCCCAGGAGTCGGCAGGACTGACCTTCTCCGTCTCACTGCTCGGCGATCCACCGACTCCCTCTTTTTTGTGTATGTTATTTTGGGCATAGATTGGTTAGTTAACATGTTTAGTTCATCCGTGTGTGTGGAAAGTTGGGCTTTCGCGGAAAAGCATTTCCTTCCTTCCATACCATTTGGTCATCGGATCCTGGATGAGTTTTCTGTGCACCTAGCCGACTCCAGGTTCACGTCTTAATGCACAACCCGACCCCGCCGACTCCTGGTTCCGTCTTAAGCGTGGGTACTGGCTGAGTCCCGGGAGTCGGCTGAAATGACCTTCCCCGTTTCACTGCTCCGCGATCCGGCCGACTCTAAGATACGTCGACACCAGGGAGTCGGCCTGTTCGGACCGTGCATTAAAGACGAATCGTCTCTGTTTCTTGACTTTTATCTGGATCCATGGGGTTGGGACGACGAAGATGAAGCCGGAAGGGATAAGGTGGAAATGATGTTACTATTGAGCCGTCTGAAGAACGTGGGTACGAATGCCCGTGTATGTAGCAATAAATCTGGTCTTGGAAATGTTTTGCGATCTGGCTGACCCTTTCTTTAATGCCGTGCCCTCTGTACCTGAAGTATGGAAGACCGTGGTGTCATGATTATTTTGGTTCCTTCCGTACGCAGAGCGGCGAGGGTCCGCGTATCCACCCCCACTAACTTCCCGCAATCCTAGCTTATCCGTCCTAATGCACCATCCGATCACGCCGGCTCCAAGAGCCATAGGCAGTCAACAATGTTGCCTTCTCCGTCTTAAGAAGCATTCCATCATAAGAGGCAGACGACCTTCATGGGATGTTGCCCTTCTTTTAGCGTACCCTTTGGCACAACATAAATACTTCCAGGTTAGTACTGTAACATCGCAGCAAAGATTCAATACAATTAGATAAGAGGAAGGTCGGTAATAAATGACAGACAAGTCGGAAACGAAGTCGCCAGCAATGCCAACATGCTAGCCAGGACATGTCCAGAAGTTTCCTGTCAGTAACATAGTGCAGTTCGTACCATCGATTACGTCAGCCTAAGCGTGACGACTCAATGGCTAAACGTTCGACGCCACGACTGCACAGTGCCGACTCCACATTTCCACAACCTCACACGAAAAAGGACTCACGGAAAGACTGTTTCCACTCGAGAGGCGCGATTCGCAACAGACACCGGCCATTGCTGGATTCGTATTGACACGGTAGGTTCAAGGCGATGATTTTATCATTTCACACTACCCTGCCATCTCTTAAAACTATGGGAGATGCTGTCGGCTTAAGAACCGGGACGTCAACTAAAGACAAAGGCAAAGACCATGAAATGGCCTTTACTTACTCGCATATCTTTAGAGACAGACAGAAACATATCTGTCGGAGAACTGGTCCCAAGGAACTAGGGGTGTGTCTCACTGATGCCAGGAATCGAAAAGGGGCTGAACACGCAGTCAAACAATCCTCAACTACCTCGGCGACGGTGCTCGTCGAGCTCGGTGAGGAACATCACGACAGAGAGTGAACACCAGCACGTACCCAGGTTCAGGCCCACCGTGAGGTGTAAAGACCCTACGTCCTGCTTTTGTTGTATACACTGCTTGGAGAGGTTACAGTACAATGAGCTCACCGAGGGCTCAACTATGGCTATGGTGGAAGGAGCTTCGTCTTGCTCGCTACAGAATGAATGAATGGTCTCTAGACAAAATGGTCCAATCCGGAATCGGGATCGGGATCTTTTCCCTCGGTCGTACACTGCTTCCTTATATAGGAGCCCCGGGCCTCTTCCCCCAATTCACAAGGCGGGAAGGGCTACCACATGGCGACGGCAGAGGAGCGCAGTGCACAGCAACGGGGTTGTCCATGGACATGGTCCATGGCAGAGAGCAACGTCTCCTTGGCAGAAAAAGTCACCGTCCATCCAGGACGATGGGCTGGCGCTGCAGAGGTCCGTGGCGTGCCCCACGGTGACATCGGCTTGGAGCGTAGCTGCCAACGGTCCCCTTAGCATCAAAATGGCAATCCTTGGAGTCCGCTTTCCATGACGCTGCTTTGTTGACCGCTTTATACACGAGAACGGCAACTGCTGCGTCGTCGTCATCACGCGCAGGCGCGCGCGTCACTCTGTGGCGGGCGCAGAGGCCATGTGCGCTCTGCAGCGGGTGCAGAGCTTGCTTCCACTTGAAGGAACCTCGCGAGGGCTGGGTACCTTGCCGAGGTTCTGAAGTACTTGACACCTCACGAGGGAAGCCTCGCGAGGGTGGCGCGGGCGTGCGCCAGGACTTAGCGATATTTCACACAAGGGAGGCCCTCTCGAGGGAAAGATCCCTCGCGAGGCTCGCCAGGCTGAACGCCTGGTCCTTAGCAGAAAAGCTCTGTAGAGCGTCGAGGGCTATGGCAGGCCGGCCGGTGGCACCCTGGTTTCCACTGGGCCGACAATATCACCTCTGCAGCAAAGGAGACATTAGTAGGCGTGGATGGGTCCTCCGTCTTTATCAGACCTGGAAGACTATTTTTGACATCCGCTTCCTTCTCACGCCGACTTGAGGAAGTCGGCGGGGTGCACAGAAAATGCGTCACAGTTAATGGCAAATCTCGAATCGTCTGCCCACCCACAAATCTCCACTCCTCGAGACTATCAAGTGCGGGGGATTCACGAAGCCGAGCGCAAGGAGCCAGCTTATAGCTAAGCATCACGTCACTCCCATCGAAGATAGTACGAGATTACTACGAATTCAGGAATCGCATTCACTCGCGTAGAAATATTTTCTACCGACGACTTTAATGCCCGACTCATACCACCCTATCTCATAATTAACAACAGTGACACATCATCCAGGGAGTCGACAGGATTGACCTTGTCCATCTCACCGCTCATGGATCCCGTCAACTCCAGGCCATCGAATCCAGGGAGTCGGTAGAATTGACCTTGTCCGTCTCACTGCTGGCCGATCCAGCCGACTCCCTGGAGTCGGCATGACCTGCGTCCTTCCCGGAACTCAGTGGAAACGACAACCGAGATGATAGCATGTGTCATTGAACATGAACAAATTAACGGATCCACAAGCTAACCATCACCAAAAAAAAGGAAGAACATAACCAAATAGATAAAAACCATCAACGTATGAGAAGATGTATGAACAAACTATTACACCGCAATCCTAGCTGCACGTACAACAAACGACTATATTTATGGCGGACGACGTAACGAAATCTTTATTGGCTAGCCCTCTTTATTTTATTACGCAGTGAGACATGCGAGTCGTAGCACACCAATATTAGATATTTGGCCACCCGATACTTCGCCTCTCCGCGCCGTCGGCCAACGTCGGCTCCCTGGAGTCGGCACCTCCTTGAAAACCGCCATGAACATGCAGATATATAAATAGCAACATACGATTCAAGCCTTCATCTTCTTGGCCTTGTTCATTCCAACGTCCTCTTCTATCAACCTGCTGACACAGATATCCGACTTAATACACAACATGAGAATTGGAAATGACACGACAAAGGACACATCCGAAATCAACGTCACCTCTTATCCACGGTGACACCGAAGGAACCTGATTCATCCACCGCAGGTAGGTCGACCTCACACCGAAGGAACTTTATAAGAAAGACGAAGTAAATACAAAAAGAAAAGCATACATACTGAAAACACAAAGGATCACCTCATTAGATTGCTCTGAAATGGCCGACTCCAACACGACTTGAGGTTCACGTGGACGAAGCTCGAACTGTAAATCAGATTCCACAGAATCTTCACAGCCGGTCGAAAGAGCAACGGTGTGGTTTTTCGAGTTCATCATTGATTCATCCTGACTTGAGTCGAAGTCGGCAACGGATTCACAACAAATTAGTGGAAATTGGACGTGACAATTGGAGCCGGCAACAGCTTCGCAGGAACCCGGAGGAGATTCTATCTGAGAATCTGTGTCCATAACGAAATCACACTGACCCGCAGGCTGACCGACCTGAGAAGCATAGTCCAACACGTTATCACACTGACTATCGGATTTCGGCTCCTGGAACAATGATTTCTTTGCAGATAAAGCAGAGACATCGTTGACATCGCTGCAAATAAGACAAAAAGAAACTGAGTACAACATCTAAAAAACTCCACGTGCACACATAATACATATGCTGTGGAAACCAGCCCATGAGACGTACCTACTCACTACAGTGTTGGATCCAGAGACCTTCTTGACCAACGACGGTACCGACACGTCAAGTGTTTCAGGCGGCGTATGCACAATCACTGTCTGAGGAACACCCTGTTTTACAAATAAAATGCTGAGATGGTTGAATACAAACTTATAATGAAAAAAGGTAATAAGCATATGTATATAGCAACAAAAAGCCAAACTGCGTTGAGGTAAAAACCAAGATATGAACTCACCAAGCAAGCATTCTCAACACGAGATGACGTCTCGGTGGAAGGTGTAAGTAACACGTCTTGACGTACAGAACTGAATACATCATTGGAAAGACTGCTGGACGGAGGCACTGGTAAACCAGGCCGACAACGGATAGGCACAAAGCCAGGTTGCCGCCTATATTCCTTGACGATTCGATGAACCTGATAAGATGACCTCTCAGACTCTGGATCAAAACTCTTTGACGTCACAGAAACAACCAGGCGAAACCTCCTCGATACGACCGCAACAATTTCTCCTGGAGACAAAGCATCCGTGCGTCCAAACATAACTGCCTCACTAAGTGATACACCGTGAGGAGCCCTGGATCGGAAAAGAGTCACGACTGGCCTACCAATTAACTCCTTGGCAACTCTATCAAAAAACACAAACTCAACCTCATCGTCAACATTACACCCAACACAAGAAAGTCGGTATCTGCGAAAATAAGGTAAGCGGGCATCAGCAAAACAACCACAAACCATGCACATATATGACAAAAACGGGATAATCACCTTGGCACAGCGCCTTTGCCACCACACGACTGATCAGGACACTTGTACGCATCCCCACAAGGAACTGTGCCCTTACCACAACCCGTACAGGAGGGAAACCACCTGTCGTGGTATTGTCACGGCAGATGTTACCAGGAGGTAACTTGAGTTGGGGGTCATGGCGGCTCTGGTGTACGGAAGATTGTCACGCTCTACAGGGAAAAAGGGTTTACCCAGGTTCAGCCTCTCCATAAGAGATAATGACCTACTTCCTGCTTGCTTGTTATTGATCTGGAGATCTCGAAACCCGGGTTCTGATATCGCCGAGTTACGAGTCTAGGTTACAGGGGTGTTACGACTAACTTTCAGCTTATCCCTGTATGACCTAGGAGCCGGCTTATAAAGGCTGCCGGGTCTCCTGGTCGCGTACAAGGCAAGGTCGGGTTCTTCCCATACTAAGAGTCCTACTCTATCTCTTCTAGTCTTGCGTATACTCCAAGTCTTGGACTCCGTGCTGCATACCGCCTCTGGGTCTTCTAGAGACTTCCTTGTACTGGCCGGGTTACCGACAAGCTCACCGGCCCATCAGTGTAACCCGGCCCATGGTGATGATTTAGCGGGCCTCACCCGGCCTCCTGCCTGGCGGGTCATGCTTCCCTCTTCATGGGCCTACCGGGTTATGATATCCCCAACACCACCAACGTTGCTTCGGACTAATACGTTTGATTTCCATGTCACAATAGAACTTCGTTCCCTATAAATAAACAACATACGATCTACGTTGTAAAATATAATCAAATACAACTAAACGTGCATGTACACATCTATAAAATTAAAGACCGGCAACCAACCGAGTGGTCCCAAATATTCAGATCAACTAGTTCCCCAATAGTTTTCGTCGCAAGATCAACATGGGCGCTTATCTCGGCAGCAGACTGGCCTGGAAGGGAAATGCTTTGGACAGCGGGAATCTTATCCTTTAACCTATACAACCAAAACAATCCGAAATAAGTCACTGACTATAGAACATGCACGAACAAAGTCTTTCTTAGACCAACAAATACCATACTTTGCATGCAACACTCGTATCTCAGGAAGATCTTCGTCCATGTACCAACGACATGGGGCACTACCGCTCAGCCCCCTAGAACCTTCGAACAGAAATAACAAACACGCCTAAATTTGGGATCATTTGAATTAAATAGATAAACTCACATGAAGTTACTCCGAGATACTAACCTTCAAAAACCTTTACCATAGTGACAACAAAAATCGCAACGACCGGACCATTCTGAGCCTTCTGAAGCACCCCCGGACCATCAAAAGCGGTAGCTCATTCACCCCACAGAATAATACTGATCTGAAAACCACTACAAAACAAAGGAAACAGATGATGAACAAAAAATATAAATCATGCCGACTCCATGGGACTCCCGACGGAGAAAGTCATTCTGGCCGACTCCCGGGAATCGGCCAAATCAAACATTTTCTGTTCAGTGAAACGGAGAAGGTCATTCCGGCCGACTCCCGTGACTCGGCCATAACTGAATTCGTACGTGTGTCAGTATGTCAGTTTTGATGTATGACGTCTAGGTGGCTTAGGAACCTTCTCTTTATTGTGGACTGGTCACGCCGACTCCAAATAAATCAATTAGGTTCGAATGCATACCTAAAATCACTCAGATAAACGACCCTCTTGGTAGCTGGCGCGGACCGGGATGCCGTATGATACTCGGTTGGCGGAGACACCCCAGTTATAATACCAACAACATCTGCAATGATGGAAAAAACAACAACAAAAGGTAAGCAATAAGACAATCAATTAATCTAACAGAAATAAAATAATAACAACGAAAGTAACCTGTGAAATAATCTGGCAAATCACAAGGGCTTGAAAGCTTGTTGATGGGCGTCAAAGCGTAGGTACAAAAGAGATAATCCATGACATACTGAAGTATACGTTCTACGGTCGTATACCTACCAAACCTAATCATGAACTGACCCTCCAGTGGCATGTAACCATTTTTCTTCGAAGTCACTATAAACTTTTTCAACTCGTAAACAAAACCCTCTTCAATAAAACCGCTGAATTGATTTACCAGTAACCCCGAGATATCTGCATAAATATGATTCCTCTGGAAATAATTAAACAACAAACAAATCAGGAACACCATTATCATAAAATGAACGCTAAGAAAACGAATGCATTCTAACCCGTACCTGCGTATCCTGTAATACAATACCAAGATGCTTTACAGAACCGTCGTCAGATGTCCCACGGTGCTGCCACACTCTAGACACGTACACCTGCACCATCCAAGCACGTCTGACCAGGTTCAACTCATTCAACGGACTGACCGTCATCTGGTGTCAAGGAAAAAAAGGAAGGAAAATATTTAAATATGCAAACAGAGCAGCAAACCTTGTAAAAAAACGAATCAAATCCACGAACAACTAAGACGAAACAACGAAACACCGAAGCAATACACAAACGATGCCGCCTAAAAAACCAAAAGGAAGCAAGTACGTAAAGAAAAACACGAACACAAGAGTGCAGCGGGAAGACAGCAAACACAACATAGATCCAGCACACGTCAGCAAGATGAACAAAGAAAGAAGGACAGAGTAAAACACAGCCAAAACGCTTAAGCCGACCAAAACGGAGCTGGCCTCAACCAGAAAAAGGAAAACCCGTAAGGCAACAACCTACGAACAAACAAAGGAGCCAACAAAAAAACACATAAACAAAGACCCAGTAACTAATAGAAAAACACGGCAAGAAAGGAAAACCTAAATACGGTAACAAAGACACTCATTTCAGCATTCGGTGCACATTAAAAAGGAGAAAGTCACCCGGCCGACTCTAGGGAGTCGACGGGGTCCTTGCACAGTAAAACGGATAAGGCCAGCCCAGCCGACTCCAGGGAGTCGGCTGGGTCGATGCCAAGAAAAATGAATTTACAATCGGGACGAAGAGGCACGGGCAAAACGACACGACCACAAGAAAAAAATCGAGAAATAAGAAAAATAACAAACCACCCAAGCAACGAACAACTAAATAAAACAGATCCAAAACTCATCCAGCAAGATAAACAAAGAAGGAAGAACGAACAAATATACACGACACTAAAACATAACCTAATCTCAAATGAACCGACCTTAACCGAAAGACCAGCAAACCAATTACTTAACCGTGGACCTGAAAAAAATAAAACAACAAAAATTATATGTAAGAGAAAGAAAAAAACAAAAATTATGCACGAACAAAATCAAAACAAAATAACCCCCGCTCCATTCAAAAGGAAACACGGAAATACATAAATCAATCAAAAACAAACCGCGCAAAGAAAACAAAATAAACACACACAAAGATCTCAACATAACTGACCTTAACCGGACGAAATGTAAACCAGTTAACCGACAACCTGCGAAAAAACAGAACAGGAAACAGGAAACAAAGATGAGAAACCCAGAAAACAAAAAGAACAAACAGCATAGCAACAATCAACCAACAAACACGAATCCAGCACACGGTCAACATCATGAACAAAGAACGACCAAAACCAGAGAGAGCAAGACACGTTAAGAAAACCCAACCTGATCTCAACGGGAACAAACGTAACCGGAAGAATAGCAGACGGATTCAGGGCATAGCTCGAGAAAAACAAGGCGGAGCAAGAACAGCGAGGAAGAAGGAAAGGGGGAAATGAGAGCTGCAGTAACCATCCGATCCAGAACGCAACCTATATACCCCGTCCCCCCAGCACAGTGTGCATCTTAGCTCCATCAGGTCGGTAACCACTCGCAACCAATGGCGAGCCGCCAGCAACATGAGAAATCGGGCCATCTGACTACCAGCACAGTGCACCGTACCCGCCGACGAATGAAGAGAGGCCAGCTTGGATGGAGAAATCGGGCCCGAATTCTCCCTGACATCACGAACAGTGCAACGTACGCGAAATACCAAACGTACCCCAACACACTGTAGAAAATACGCAGCGAGAACCCACACACGGTAGAGATCGGCGACGCAAACGTGCAGGGCAATTGACGTGTGGACCACGGGAGGGGACGGGCCCATGATCAGCTAGAGAAAGGGGAAGGAACCACGTGCGAAGAAAACTATCCCATAGGGGCACCGCTAAACCCCATTATGGTAAAAGTACAAATTCAGCCAATGGGACGAGCGCAGTGCGAATCTGCACCACCTAGACCCGTCTGCCACACCGATTAAACAAGAACCGTGAGGCTGACGGGCGGGCCCTCGGGCTACATCGGTGATCCACGTAGGATGTCAGCGAGAGTGGGTGCAATAAGCTTGGTATGGTTAGCGACTTTGCAAATTCCTATTCATTCCGACTCCAGGAGCCGGCAGGGATCGGATGGAGCGGAGGCACGGAGCGGGGAGGATCGGACGGCCAGAAAGCCCAAATCGCTGAGGAGCCTCTCACCGTTTATATCTTAAGATATCTTATGACATACTTACTTTCGTTTATCCAATATATAGGATAAACTCCGTCAAATCCTAAATGGCTAAGATGTGCATGCAATTCAATTTCATATCAATATGCACATTTTGTACTTGAATTTGTTTTAGGTACATTTGAGATGCATTGGAAGCTTGTCTCATTTTCAAGCAAGGTGTTATCACCATGTTCTTATTGGAGCCGTGCTCAGATGACCGTGAACTCGTATCTTCTACATCACCAATGCTATCTCGGTAACAAGTATCTACCTCATACATACATTTCTAGCTTTTAACCTTGTGTAGGTTGCTTCTTGGCATGAATAGTTGCAATTGATGTGGTTCTCGCAAAGTTCTTATCAAAACATCTTTATTATAAATGTGAGCAAGCCGGGATGGTTACATATCAAAGAGAATTTATATAATCATTTTCATGATTCACCAATGTCGGCCCAGTGGAAACCAGGGTACCATGGGCCGGCCTGCCACAGCCCTCGACGCTCTGCAGAGGATTCTGCTAAGGACCAGGCGTTTCAGCTTGGCGAGCCTCGCGAGGGACTTTTCCCTCGCGAGGGCTTCTTCACTCTACTGAGCTTTTCTGCTAAGGACCAGACGATCAGCCTGACGGGCCTCGTGAGGGACTCTTCCCTCGGGAGGGCCTCTCCTGTCTGGACTATCGCTAAGTCCTGGCGCACGTCTGCGCCACCCTCGCGAGGCTTCCCTCGCGAGGCGTCAAGTACTTCAGAACCTCAGCGAGGCACCCAGCTCTCGCGGGGTTCCTTCAAGTGAAAGCAAGCTCTGCACCCGCTGCAGAGCGCACATGGCCTCTGCGCCCGCTGCAGAGTGACGCGCGCGCCTGCGCGCGGTGACGACGATGCCGCAGTTTCCTCTTTGGTGATTAAAGGTGGTCAACAAAGCTGTGGCAAGCAAAGCGGACTCCCAGTATTGCCACTTTGGTGATAAGGGGACCGGCGGCCACTACGCTCCAAGTCGACGTCACCGTGGGGCACCCCACGGACCTCTGCAGCGCCAGCCCATCGTCCTGGATGGATGGTGGCTTCTTCTGCCAAGTAGACGTTGCTCTCTGCCATGGACCGTGTCCCTGGACAGCCCCGACGTCGTGCGATGCGCTCCACCTTCGCCGCCATGTGGTATCCCTTCCCGCCTTGTGTTTTCGGGGAAGAGGTCCGAGGCAGGTATAAAAGGAGGCAATGTACGACAGAGGAGGGGGGATCGAATCATTCTTCAACTCATAGCATTCCCATCGTTCACTCGGTAGTGGAGAAAGACGAAGCTCCTTCCACCATAGTCCATCATAGCCATAGCTGAGCCCTCGGCAAGCTCATTATACTGTAACCTCTACAAGCAGTGCAGTACAACAGAAGCAGGACGTAGGGTCTTTACACCTCGCGGTGGGCCTGAACCTGGGTACGTGCTGGTGTTACTCTCTGTCGTGATGTTCCTCACCGAGCTCGACGAGCACCCTCGCCGAGGTAGTTGAGGATTGTTTGACTGCGTGTTTAGCCCCTTCTCGATTCCTGGCATCAGTGAGACACACCCCTAGTTCCTTGGGACCAGTTCTCCGACAACCAATCCTAAATATATTAATCTAGCAATTCTACTCAAAGTTTCTCATGTGCAATATTGATGTTTTTGCAAAATTGTTTGCCCTTTGTGATACTTGTTATCTTTCTTGGAGCATCCCAACTATCTTTGTTCCCTTGTGGATATTTTTTGATGCTATGATGAGATTGTGTTGGAGGTTCATCTATATTCTTTAAAGATAAAATTGAGCTTCGTGCTATGCTTTTAAGCAAAAATCTTAATGGTATATTTATGAGTTCCTCTTGGATATCATGTTCTTTACCCTAGTACCTTTTTTGTGTGCATGTTTCTTTGTGGACTTATATCTTCATGATTGGTATCTACCAAGAAACTTATACACATAAGAGTAGTTACATCTTTAATTGATATTCCAATTCGTTAGTGACCACCCTTTTTATTGCTTTTGATTCCTTGGTGGTTTCTGAAAGGCACAAGCTTTGCTTTTCATTTGGTATTCCTTTTGCATCTTAATAAGCTTGTGGACCTATTTGCCATATCTTCCTTGAGTTGTGTGTATGGGAGAGACATGATATGCACTATGTACCTCTTATATTGAAAGACTATGTTGATGCTTACGCTCATCTTGCATTAGTCTCCTAAAATGTCTTTTCGTCACACCTCTCTCGTTTCGGTTGAGCAAATCTTTATTTTGTCGTTTCTTTCTCTTGTTGCTCAACATTTGTTTGTTGCAAGTTGTTTTGCCTCTTTTCTCAAATATGCTCTCTTGCACTTATTTGTGTTCAAAATTATCTAGGAAGGAGTGAGGATTCCATGTTTTGCACACCATATTGCAATGCAAATCCTACTTTGTGCATGTACCTTGGGGAGCTCTCTCTTGATGTTTAGAAAACTTGGTTGATCTTATCATAAAATCTTCTTGTGTCCAATTGGTGTTTCGGATCCTTTGGTTGCTTGCCTCTTTTGTTGAGGTATATTTTCCTTTGCTATATTTTTGCAACCGTTGGATTCCCAATATAGTTTGATTTCCTTCTATTATTGATCAATGGAAATGACCATTTGATTCTACTCATTTTATGAGAAAAGTTAAACTCATGGAGGAACTCTCACTATGTTGGCCTTCCAAATTTTTTATCCATTTTGGCAATTGTTGCCAATGGGGGAGAAGTTTTGGAGGGTTTATGGCATTTGGCTTTGTACTTTGATTTGTTCTTAAGTATTTGCCTTTCTTGCTTTTGCATTTGTTGCTTGGTTTTGTATATAGTGGAAACTCCACCACCGGTAATGGTTGACAATATATGCAATGAATTCATGTTCATCCACACGTGCATAGATTGTGGGGGAGTTTGCTCTATATGTGTTGTTGGACAAACATCACATACTTTTGTAGTATTTGATGTTAGTACAATTGGTTCTTGCTCGTTATTTCCATATTATAAACCCTCTCAAAAGAGATTGTTATCAATTACCAAAATGGGGAAGATTGAAAGTGCATGAGCCCTCATGTGTGGTTTTGGTAATAAATGACAATCTGTATGGACTAATGGTTGCATTGAGCTATCCTTGTAGGGCTTGTCCATTGGCAATGCTTGAACACTATGCGTTGGTATCAAGAATGAAAAAAAGAAGATAAAGTGATGACCAAAGTAATATTCAAGCCATCATCTATATCAAGAGAAGAAGATGAATTGTAAGTGGATACATGAAGACGGAGCTTAGCAAGGCTCTCCCATAATCGAGTATGGGGGAGTATTTGGAGAAGTCTTCATCAAGCATGTGCTAGCAAGCACAATCAAGAAACCCTAAATTAAACTTGGTATCAGAGCCGATATTAGCCTCTGCCTTCCGCCGCCGCCGCGTGAGTCACAATCCGTGCGAGTTCCATCCACGCTGCAGCGCGAGCATCATCCGCGCTGTCGTGAGTCCATCGCTGCGTGAGCTTCCTCCGCGCCACGCGAGTCCGCCGCTGCCGCTTGAGCTTCTTCCGTGTCGTCGCCGCGAGTCCCATCCAACCTTCCGCTCCTGCGCCGCCGCGTGCTCCAATCCGTGTCGCCGCAATGACAACCTCCCTCCAGCTCTCCACGTCCGTCGGTCCGATCGTCCCCGCCTCAGCTGTGCCCGCTCTGTCCGGGATCGCCCAGCCCGCTGTTCGCCTTGACTCGAGCAACTTCATGCTCTAGAAGGTGCTGACCCTCCCGAATCTCTCCGGCGCCGGCCTTCATGGCTATCTTGACGGCATCATGGCCACGCCTGCGAAGACGCTCAAGCAAGGAACGGGGGACGCCGCTGTAGAGGTTCCCAACCCGGACTACGCCGCATGTGGGTCACGGATCAGAGGGTACTCAGCCTTCTGCTTGGCTCCATGGAGCCCGACATCGCCTGCTAGATCATTGGCTGCCAGACTGCTTCAGCGGCGTGGTCCGCTGTCCACACCATGTTCGGCGCGCAGAGTCGCGCCAACGTGCGACACATCCGTCACCAACTCCAGTCGCTGCGAAAAGAGGAGCTGACCGCGGCGCAGTACATGCACAAGATGAAGTCCCTCGCCGATTGCATGACGGCAGCCGGCGCCATCGTCTCCGATGAGGAGCTTGTGGACTACATCATCACCGGCCTCGGTCCCGCGTTCAATGCGATCGCGGCATCCCTCACCGTTGGTAATCGCTCGGTGTCCTACTCCGATTTTTACTCCCATATTCTCTTGTTCGAGGCTCTCCAGGCACAACAACTTCAGCCCGTGGAGTGGACGTCCTCGGCGAACGCTGCGTCGCGACCTGATCCCTTCAACAACGCCGGCCAGCTGCGCCCTTCGGAGTATGCTCCCGCCCCGTATGGCGGGGGTCGCCCTGCTGGGAACGGTTCGTACCAGCAGGGGCCAGGTCGCCCGTATGATGGCGGCAATGACCGCCAGAACTATGGCGGGTACAATGGTGGAGGTGGCGGTGGCAACCGCCCTAACGCCACGCAGCAGTCCGGAGGCAATGGGCGCAATGGCTAGAAGCAGAGCCCTCGTTGCCAACTCTGCGGCTACTGGGGGCATGAGGCTCCCGCTTGCCGCCGCTATAACCATGATCTCCGCGGCAACAGCTACAACTACAACTACAACACTCAGCGTTCCGGCAACGCTGCAACCACAAGCTCTACCGCCCCGCCTCCCTGGTTGATGGACACCGGGGCTATGGACCACTTCACCAACGATCTCGAGTGCCTCCACTATCACGAGCGCTATGGCGGGAAGGACCATGTTCAAGTGGCAAATGGTACAGGTTTGTCTATTTGGCACATTGGTCATTCGAATTTAGCCGGTTCATCTATTCGCTTGAATAACGTCCTTCATGTTCCTCATATTAGTCAAAATCTCCTCTCTGTTTATCGCCTTGTGTCTGACAATGACGTTTTTGTTGAATTTCATCGTCATTTTTTCTGTGTCGAGGACAAGGCCAGGAGGAGAATTCTTCTTCACGGTAGAAGTCAAGATGGGCTTTATCCGATTCCATATAGTCGAGCATCACTCCCATCTCGCCAGGCTAGCTCCAGTGTCAAGGTCACGTCATCCCAGTGGCATCAGCGTCTCGGTCACCCCTCGAATAATGTAGTGCAAAACATTGCTAAGCATCATGATTTATCTTGTTTACCATCACCCAACTCTGTTTTAGTTTGTGATGCTTGTCAACGTGCAAAGAGTCATCAACTTTCTTATAGTGCATCTTATCGTGTTTCTACTAAACCTTTCGAGTTAATCCACTCCGATGTTTGGGGTCCTGCTATTGCATCTTCTGGTGGTTATAAATATTATGTTAGCTTTGTTGATGACTACTCTCGTTTTTGCTGGATTTATCTTCTAAAACACAAGTCTGACGTTGAGCAAGTCTTTTATGCTTTCCAGGCTCATGTTGAACGCCTTGTTGACGTCAAGATTAAGGCTGTTCAGTCGGATTGGGGGGGGGGGGGGTGAATATCATAGGTTGCACAAATATTTTCAGCGCACGGGCATTTCCCATCGGGTGTCGTGTCCTCACACTTCCCAACAAAACGGTGTTGCTGAACGCAAGCACCGTCACCTTGTCGAGACAGGCCTAGCCCTTCTCGCCCACTCCTCGATTCTGTTACGGTTTTGGGATGAAGCTTTCTTGACAGCATGTTATCTCATAAATCGCATGCCCACGCCTGTCTTATGAAAAGATACACCTATCCATCGCTTGTTTAACACCCAGCCTAATTATGATTTTCTTCGCACTTTTGGTTGCGCGTGTTGGCCTAGTCTTCGCAAGTATAATGCACATAAGCCTGATTTTCGTTCAAAATTGTGTGTGTTTCCAGGCTACAGTCCTATGCACAAGGGCTACAAGTGTTTGGATCGATCCACAGGACGCATCTATATCTCTCGTGACGTCGTTTTCGACGAGTCAGTTTTTCCCTTTGCAACTCCCGGTGTTACGGTCGACATTCCTTCTCTATCCGAAGCCATTAGTTTTCCTTCGTCCGAAACGGCTACGAGTGAACATGTGCGAAAATATGACTTGTCGTACCTTGCTACTAATCATCCTTCTGCATTTGCTTTTGTGCCGCAGGTACCCGTGCAAACAGCAGCATCGCTGGACGCTGAAAGCTGCGTCTCTCCCACGCGTGTGATCAACGTGCATGGTGAGCACGTCCCTGGCTCACCTCCCGATGCATGCGCGTCAAGCGCCACTACAGCTGGGTCTCCCGACGCATGCACGTCGCTTGCCACTCCAGCTGGGCCGTCGCCTGTTTCGGCCAACACAGAGCAGTCCGGAGCATCGCCTGCGACTGCTGCTTCGACCGCGTCGCCTGCTAGCCCGTCACCAGCTGCCACGCCGTCGCCCCATGCTCCGTCCGCGCCCTCGGATGCACTGTTCATGTTATGGTTACACGCCACCAGGATGCTACACGGCGCGAGAAGATATTCCGAGATGGTACAGTGCGCTACGATCCGCACCGTCGCGCCTTCTTCGATGCACCGGTTTCACATCACGACGCGCTTCGTGAACCAGCTTGGCGCGCTGCCATGGTTGATGAGTTCTCCGCTTTGTGTCAGACAAATACCTGGACTCTGGTTCCTAGTCCTCCAGGGATTAATGTCGTTGGAAGCAAATGGGTCTTCAAGACCAAGCACAAGCCAGATGGCTCGGTTGATAAACACAAGGCACGTCTTGTTGCCCGTGGCTTTACCCAGCAACAAGGTATTGACTACGGCGACACTTTCAGTCCAGTTGTCAAGCCGGCGACTGTTCGTGTGGTTCTTTCTCTGGCTGTTTCTCGCGGATGGACTCTGCGTTAAATTGACGTCAGTAATGCTTTTCTTCATGGTTTTCTCTCCGAGGATGTTTATATGCAGCAGCCACCGGTTTTGAGGATGATCGGTATCCCTCTCACGTTTGCAAATTACAACGTGCTATTTATGGTCTTAAACAGTCTCCCCGGGCTTGGTATGCTCGTTTGAGTGCTCGTCTGCTTCAGTTGGGGTTTACTTCGTCCAAGGCGGATACCTCGTTATTCATTTTCTCTCATGATGATGTTCAGATATACATGCTTGTCTATGTTGATGACATTGTCATTGCTGGCTCGAATCCTGTTGCTGTGGATCGCTTGGTGCGCTCTCTTGCCGACACTTTTCCTATTAAGGATCTTGGTGTGCTGAAATATTTTCTTGGACTTGAAGCAGCTTACACTTCCAAGGGCATGACATTATCTCAACGTAAGTATGCACTTGATCTTCTACATGTGTCAGCATGGAGAACTGCAAGTCTACTTCAACTCCACTGTTTCCTTCCGAACGACTTGCTCAGGATTCTGGTTCGCCCTTGGGTACTGAAGACTCTTTCCGGTACCGCAGCATTGTTGGTGGTTTACATTATTTGACTCTCACACGCCCAGATATTTCTTTTGCTATCAATAAGGTATGTCAGTTCCTCGCTCAGCCCACTGAGGTACACTGGGAAGCAGTTAAGCGCATACTGCGCTATGTTAAAGGAACTCTGGACACTGGTTTGACTATCCACAAGTCTCCATCTGTGGGTATTAGCATTTTCACTGACGCAGACTGGGCCGGATGTGTTGATGTCGTCGCTCTACCGGAGGTTTTGCGATCTTTGTTGGATCTAACCTTGTGTCATAGAGTTCGAAGAAACAACCTACTGTCTCGAGGTCCAGTACGGAGGCAGAGTATAAGGCATTGGCAAATGGTGTTGCTGAAGCTATGTGGATCGATACACTTCTCCAAGAACTTGGAGTTATTCGGCAGCGTGTCCCCATTCTATGGTGCGACAATCTAGGGGCAACTTACCTGACGGCAAATCCGGTTTTTCATGCTCGTACTCAGCACATTGAGATTGATTTTCATTTTGTGCGTGAGCGAGTCGCCGATGGTGCTTTGGAGGTCAGGTTTATCTCTTCAGATGATCAATTGGCTGATATATTTACAAAACCAGCCACAGGACAGATGTTAGACCGATTCCGAACCAATCTAAACCTTGTATGTACTAGCTAGTTTAGATTGAGGGGGTGTATTAGAGATAGAATCGATGTACGTATACAACTCGTACGGTAACTCCTGTACCTGTCGTGTATATTAAGAGATCACGGGTGTAGGCTTTAGCAACACACGAAACCCTAAATTAAACTCAAGCAACGGAGATGTTAGCGTCTCATGCCCGTGTGACGCACGGTCTCTTCGATGAGGTGCATGTCGGCATCTTGTTATCTTAGGCTGTGCCAATGCATCATCTCTTAGCACGATATCATAGGAGTATTAAATATTAAAGATACAACTAGTACAATGCATTGTTTGCTATGTGGTGTATCTAAATTTAATGATTTAGAGCTCATGCATGCATATGATTGGGTTAGAACCATTTTTTGCCTATGGTCACGTGCAAAGGTTGTATCTTAGTTAAGCTACAAGCTCACTCACTCTCTTCATTAACTAGTATGCCACAGAAGCAAAATGCATATAAAACCGCACGCTAAGAACCTTGCATTGGCATAGGCCTTAGAGCAAGAAGAGGGTGCACGACATTTGTAGCTAGTACGGCGGTAAGAGCACAGAAACTGCTTGCTAGCCATCAGTAAGAAAGGTCAACAGTACAGGATAAAAAAAAACAAAACGTGAAAGTAACTAGATCATGAGCTGTAACAAGTACCACTGGATGATTTTCTCGTATAGCTGCGTGTAAGTTGGTTTGTAAAGTCCTACATTTGGATATCTACCCCCAGTTGTGATTTATGGGATAAATGATCACACAAAAAATGTATGGGATAAATCAAAAAAATTATGCATACAAGCTCGATCCTGTGTGCATAAGAAATCAAGATACAAATATGTGTGTGTGAAGGGCCGGGAGTGTTTCTCTCAATTACCTATTGTAACACCCGACTACTTCCTCTACCGATTCAATCTCAAAACCACTCGATATAAGATATCTGGGTACAAATTTGAGGAAGAGGGAAGAGATTCAGGGATAAAGTTCAGAGAGGGAAGAGTTACAAGGATAAGCTTCAGAGAAAGGAGAGTTACAAGGCTGGCCCACAGACGAGGCGTCGGAGATGTCGTGCTCCCGCGTGTAAGAGCAAATGTTATACTCCCTCCGTCCAAAAATAAGTGTCTCAAGTTTGCTCAAAAGTGGAGTTATCTAAACATGAAACGTCTATATACCTCCACGTTTGAGCAAACTTGAGACACTTATTTTTAGACGGAGGGAGTATATATCACCCGTTGTGGCATGGGAAAGTACCTCGGCGGCTTCGCCTGAAGGATTTCCCTAATGGGCCAGCCCATTTTTTGGATTCTTATAAGTTTTCTTTTTTTTCATTATCTTTTCTTTTATCCTTTTTCCTTTTTTCACCTTTTTATGATTATGGAAAATATTCAGTTTTTAAAAATAGTGAAATTTCAAAAATGTTCACAATTTAAAAATCTTAAGATTTGAAAGAATGTACAGATTTTTAAAACGTTCAGATTTTAAAATAATCAGATTTTGCTAAAATAATTTATAATTTTGATTTCGAACTTTTAAAATTTGAAAATCATTCATATTTATAAAACCTTCAGATTTTAAGAAACCATTAGTTTTGAAAAAATATTCGATTTTTTTGAAAAACAGTTCAGAAAAAAAACAGATTTTCAAAAACGCAAAAAAACAAAAACAGCAGTACTTTTTATAGGGCCGCACTTCGAACGGCCTATGAAACAGTGCTTGAGGTGGCGCTGCTCCCGCGGGCTGCAATGGGCTCCTGTTGGTTTAGAACTATTGAGATCACTCCTCGGAGCGATGAGCCGTCGGCCCAAGGTCTGAAATACGGCCAGCCCACTCCCGAGTTATAATTACCCGTTTCTATTTCTTCGAACGTTTTTTTTAGTTCCTATTTCTTCAAACCTGATTTCTCGCTCTAGCCCACGCAGCCCACAAACTCCATCCAGCTCTCAACGAACTGATGAGTGACTCACGTGAGCTTGTCTCACGTCATGTTTTGTGAGCGATCGAGGATGAGACTCATGCAATTTGAGCTTTATTTTCTCTGTTCGGAAAAATTAATCGAGATTAAATTGATTCATGCGTAGACTAACCCATCACGTATTGGCAACCAGCTATATTAGGAGCAGCAGATTGTACCCGTTACACAACAACGCATAAGATAAGAACATTCTAGAGCTTTGTGGCGCCACTAGGTCTTCCCCACCCAGTTCTAGGCGTGCACCGTAATCGGGAGAGCGGGTCTCTGGAATCACATTTCTTGAGATCCTATATGACAATAAGGTTTTCGGGGAACACAGTTCGATGACTGCTCGCGACATTTGCCTCTACTTCACCGAACGGCTTAATCGACTAGAACGACACCATGACTGTCTCGACCAACCCCAACACCTCTGTCATCGACCCCGACATCCCCGTGAAGATTGTTTCGTATGTCTTCTTATCGCTACATTTAGCGATTGTTCTTAGTTACCTAGTAGTAGCATTAGTTGCCATACTTATCATAATTATCAAGTTGTATATCTAGTTTGCGCAGTACTGTTGATTGGGTTAATCTACTTAGTTATCTATCACACTATAACTAGTTTATTTTCCGGACTAAACATATATTCAACACTTACTGGAAATCTTTGGTCCGCCACAACATGTAAATTAAAATCAAAATGGTCGCATGATGAGACGTTACTGCAACAAGGACATGGGCCTTACATATCTGTTGATTGATGTGGTTGGGTAGCCAGTATTAACATAGTGCTTGTGATGATTTGTGAAAGCAAAAAGTCTTTGGAGGCGACATGGCTAATCCATGGCCATAAGCTTCCGTACAAACTTTAATTAAGCTGGCTTAAGGCATCTTGAAGGTGATTGGAAAGAGAAAGGAAGACAAAGAAAGGAGGAGTTGGTCAGCGAGAAGCTTAATTAAGAAAGGGAAAAAAGGCAATAATTCGGTAACTTTTTTCTGAAATAAGAATTAGGTAACCAAGTCAGTACAAAATGGACTGTGATGTCATGTGCTACTAGTGATAATTAGTGGCAGCCGCTATGCAAACAGTCTATATGTAGGTGCTAAAATCTAGCGAGTTTCACAAGTAGTGCTTGCAGACACTTTCCGCACACTGCCCTCTATTGCACGCTTGCCTGTCGTGTCACACGACTCTCACACGTGCGTGTTTAACGCCTAGCTCCTCTACACTTGCCTAGCTTGAGGGTGAGAGTACATGTTGCAACATTTTCATGAACATCTGAGTTTTTTCTCCATAATTTTACTATAGTAAGCAATTACACTGGCAAAAAAGATGCATCGTCTGAGATCCATGAAGAACACTGAAGTCAGGGATCCATAACTTGAAGCCATCGAAACCAAGCGTCTCCAAAGCTCCAGTAATTTCGTCAATCTTCTTTTTTTTTTTTTTTTGAGATGCCTCTGGATCGGTACAGCTGTAGTATCTGAACTTAACACACCAACTCACACCACACACACGCACTCAACACCACACACACCCTAGCGTGCAAGCTAAGACCTACAGATCTATACAAACCCCACGCGTTTTGTGACTCCTATCGCTGTGGCTCGAACGCGTGCTGAGAGAGGCCAGCAATGAATATTACACCGTCCCTAATGAACAGTGCAGCTACAGTGTAACTATGTACAGTGTCAGCTACAGTACGAGCACTGTTCCTAGTGAACAGTGCCCGCGGGTGAGGCGCCCGGAAATTCGCTCCAAAGGGAGTCGAACCCGGGCGGGGGAGGTGGCCACTGCCGCATCTCAACCACTGAGCTACGCTCAGTCCTCAATTTCGTCAATCTTCAAGCATCTGTGTGGAAGTAAAAAATATGTATGCACAGGCGACTAATGAACGCAACCTGCAAGGTAGCTGTGCTAGCCGCAATTGACACCGAAAATATGAGAATAAAATACTAGGGGGCATGCACGGCGTGATGCATTATTTCTAATCTAATCCTGCACTAACCCCCGTATTAAATTAACTTGGATAAGGAGAACACAATGGGCACGATGAGGCCATGCGGGGTCGATGTTGTCTCCTTTAAGGAGTTTGAGAGGGACGGACGCAGCGTGACTCAGAAGATTCTCATGTTTACTTGCCACTAAATTAAAGATAGCTACTTAATTACTCCCTCCGTTCCATAATATAAGATGTTTTAGATATTACACATGTTGTCTAGATTTATACAAAAAAGAGTGGACATGTACTCTAAAACATGTCTACATACATATGTGTGCATGTGAATGTACGTAGCAAAAGGCTAAAACATCTTATATTGTAGATCGGAGGGAGTACTTAGCACTTTAGCAGCCATCTATGTGTTTCGACAAGATGAGCGCACTCCACTCCGTGCCACGTTAGTTCTAGACTACTTGCACAATCTTTTCTGAGATCGTCTCCTTGCACATTATTATTTTAAGTTGCAGATTATTTTGTATGTTGTGTTATTTGTGCTGACAGGCTTGTGTAAGGTGCCCAGGCTGGAGGTGAACTAATCTATTGGATCCTGTGACAGCATGAGTCATGACCAAATCAAATCTATTTGTGCTGATGTGGAGGAATAATGTTCATCTTGCTAGCAGTGTCTCACCACTGAGATAATTTTCTTGTTATTCTTCAGATAATTCCAACCTGACTTGTTAAAAAGATTCTTACACATTTGGGGGTCCTGGGAAAAAGAAAACTTAGATTCTTGCAATTATACTGACCTGCCTATAGTTAGTAAATTTGACCCTTTATATTCTGACAAACTTAATTATGATTTGTAGCCAATTTTTGCTGACGTAACCACTGTTTTCATACATAAACGAACTACTAGCACTGCTCTAGACCGGTAGGCTGAGCCTTCAGTGCTTAATTTGGGCAGCAGTACTCACCTATCAGCTCACACCTCCGGACCCGTGTACACGATGCCCAACCGACACGACGTCGCCAGTCAGGTACCTCCCCTCGTCATTGTCGCAATCGATCTCCAGCTAGAAAGAAGAAAAAAAAGGGTCCATTTTAAACCTTTATTTCATATAGATTAGACAAATTGTACACTAAAAATCGCAATCCTAGTCGTTGGCATATTGGACTTGTGAATCCCGGTCTATGCTGAACCCTAGAGCACAAGAAAAAAAACCTCAGATCGCTACTCTCACTAACTGCATTGGCCCACTTGCCATATTTTTTTATCTACTACATGTATCCTCTCTCTCTCTCATCACTGGGACAACTAGCTACTCAACGCACCACCGCCTCCAGTACCGTGACAACGCCCAACCACGCCGCTTCGTCGACGCTCGCTTGGGAGTATGATAGGAGGTGCCCCAGGTTGAAGATGAATCCAGGGCGTGCGGCACGGATGATCCCTAGTCGCCGGACAAGGCTATCTCTGGTTCCCCCGGCCTGTCCGCCTGCATCTCTTGACGCTGCAGCGCCTGTAGAGTTCGTCGTCGTCGCCGTCACGCTAGTGATGGCCGACGTTCTGTGCCTCGTCATCAATTCTACGATTGGATCAGCATCGCCCCGGGCCGGGCTCCCTGCTCGTCATCCTCTGCCTGCCTCGGCCATCCCTCGCAAAGCTCCTGCGTGGCTATCCCGCCAGCGGCCTCGTGGTCATGCAACCTTACCTCCCCTCGGCTAGGCTGTCCCTATGCTCCCGCCCTCCAACTTCCGCTCGCTCGCATGCCACATTACGGTGGCTGGATAGAGGCCGAGCCATGGCTGGGTTGATGACCTCCTGTGCTCTAGTTGACGTTTTAGGTAAGAGGTGTGGCCAACGGGGTCCTGGGACAGAGGACGGAGAGTGAGAGGTGGAAGGACGAAGATTGAGAAAGAAATATCTTACAAGTAGGTGCACATATCAGTATGAGCAACCCTCAACCCCGGTTAGGATTGTCACATTCCCAATGCACCAAACATATTAGGGTTCAATTTAGTTTATGCTCCGTTTGGATGTTCGCATTGGGAGCTCCATATTGATATTGGGTTGAATATCAATATCATGGGATATTGATATTGAGTATGAATGTCAATATTTTCTGTTTGGATGTGTTAGATATTCAGAGCTAGACAAGATATTGAGTTTGAATATCAAATGTTGTTTGGATGTTATAAAAGCAGTTTTTCGAGACATTGATCATTGTACTATTATATTCATGACAAAATATGCAAAACAACCACATATTATGGTACAAACAACAGCTAGACAAATACGTAAAATTCTCCAATATTTCAACAACAACATTATATCAAATTCAACATCAGCAATCAATCATACGGTACATAGTCTCATACGCCGGAGCTCCCAATCCAGCAGCATGCGGATGATTACCTGCTCTCTCTTCTCTCTCAGACAACCACCATGGGGAGCAGCGCCACGCCACGTCGGAGAGGCACGGGAAAAGGAGTCGCCGCCGACGAGCGGAGGCGCGCACGACAGAAGGAGGCGTCCGAGCGCAGGGAGAGGCCGCCTCCACCGAGTGGATGGAGACGCGCGCGTGAAGACGAGACTCGGCGGCCGCGCGGGGAGGCCATCGCCGGATTCGCGAGCGCCGGCCGCCGGATCTCCTCCTAGTCCCACCAATTTGTCCCTGCAATCAAACCAGATGGGATGAGAAGGGATGGAGGGAGGAAGGACGGGAGAAGGCGAGGGCGCCGCGTCGGAAGGACGAGCGAGGGAAGGAGAGGGGTGCCGGGAGGAGAGGGGCGACGAAAGCTACGGACCGAGGGGAGGGGCGCGAGTGCGCGACCTGCTGCGCCGCCGCGGCTTGAGTCGCGCAGGAGGAGCGAGGAACGAGAGGATAGGGTGCGAGGAGAAGAGGAGAAGCGAATATCGACCCAATGTCGAGCCCAACAGCTCGACATTGGCTGGGCTGATTTTTTCACTACGGACCCCTTTCTCGATATCGCGTGCGAATACCAAGTTTCAATATCGACTACATCTAAACACCTCAATTTCAGATATTCGGGTAAGAATGCTTCCAAATATCCAATATCTAGGTCCAAAGCGAACATCCGAACGAGGCATTAGGGTTCAATTTAGACCGGGATTTAGAAGTTCAGAGTACCAATGACCAAAATTTCAAGTTTAGGGTTCAATTTATCTAACCTTCAAGTGGACTTTTTCTATAAAGAAGTAGAGCTAAAACCACGTAACGCTCACACGCAGATCGGTTTGTACGTGACCAACCAACCAGGCGTCTCATGGCGCTGGACGTGGCGGCAATATCCAGCGGTGGTCCAGGTCGCACGTGAAGCGAATATCCGAAAAGCCAAAGCCTCCGCGACCCCGAGTGAGAGTCGGTCAACCAACCAGAGCAAGAGCAAGTCACTCCTCACGGGGAAGAAGGATCTGCGAAGCTGGAAAGAGCTAGGAGCGGTTGCGCGCCATGGATCGACCAGCGAAGCTTCTGCTGGACAGAATCGCGGGAGGAGATCGCATGGCGGGCCTTTACGACACTACTAAATCGCGCCGAGATTTCTCCCTGACCTGTAGATCCTCCCGCCCTCTGCGTTGGACGTACCCAAACTACCCGATCCTTTTGTTTATCGCTTGCCTCGTCGGGGTCGATTCATCATGCCTCCTCGGCGCCATTTGTTTACTCCGCGTCGGAGCCAACCAATTGTTTAGCGCAAGCAGGCGGAGATGTGTTGCGTCGCGGTTCGCTCCAACCCCCAAAGTGAAAGTCCCGGCAATTGTAGACGAGACTTGTTCTTGGGATCCAGACTCCAGACCTGAGTGAGCTGCTCGATCGTTACACGATTTTAATCTTTTATCCTGGCCCCGCTGTCCAAGAAAATGGGAGTGATCTCACCTCCCTCGCCAAACAAAGAATAAAATGAAAAATAAAGAATCAGGATAGATGCCTCAGGTGAGAACAGGAGCCAAGTATCAACCTGTCGAACAGTGGTACCGTTGCACTGATTGGAAGCTTTGAATTGTTCATGTAGATTTCTTCTCTGGGCGCGACGTACACATTTATAGACAGAGTTGTGTCGTGGGCTCGTGGAACACATTCTGTAGGCCTCCGAGTTTATTACTCCAACTGCGTTGAATCTCAACTCGCTCTAGGCTTCTAGCTAGGTGTGAAATACTGCAGAGAAACCTAGGCGTGAAAAAGGATTAGTTATTCATAGTGTAAGTATGTCCTAAGAAGACGTTAAGCACTCAATTACACCGGAGCTAGCGTGAGCAGAGTGGCCTGATCGCTATGGGACAAAGGCATGCACGATGTCAAGGTCATCGCGCGATGGACAATCCTCATGCCATCCTTGTCATGTATTATGTTTCCATTTCTCTCTCTCTCTCTCTCTCTCTCTTTTTACTCTCCTCAAGCTTTGGTTCGACATCCTTTCCAATTTCCAATATGTAAGCTCCCTGGATTTCCAAGCTTGTGGTGCTTCTCTCTCTCTCTCTCTCCTCAAGCTTTGGTTCCACATTTCAACCAAACGGCCAAGTAATGAATGAAGCAATAACACCAATTCATTATTAAAACCATCAACCTCAAGCTCATTTAATAATTCATGGGTGCAAGGCGTAAAAATCTTGATATTTCTTATTCAAACACGATGTGCCTTCCACAAGGGAGTCAGTATTCCTTCCAATTCGGATGTCCCAGATCATCCGAAGGAGAGGAAAGTGACGCATTCGGGTACATTTTTTTTACCATGGATTAGCAACCCACAAATTTAGTCCACATAGCCATCTCTCACAACATTGGTAATCTGGATGTGTGTCTTGACACCTAATGATGGATAGAGCAAGGCGACTCGGGCGGCGGCCACTCCGGCTACCGTCTCCACCCCACTATCCCGTACCCCCAGCCATAGATCGTCACCACCAACCCTCCCTCCTCCCCCTCTTGCATGTTTTTCTAGGCGGACTGCGCAGAGGGTGTCGACGAGGAGGTCTCCGCCGTGCCAGATTCGCAGTCGGATATGGCAGGCGGCGCCCGGTCAGATCTACTGGCGATGTAGGTATCCGGGACCTCGGGCAGTGCCGAATTCCGGGGTGGGCCTTGTCACTGGGTGAGATGGCTTTCTCGACGCCCTCTCACCCGTTGGGAACTCCTCCATGCTACCAACCAAGGTTTCGCCATGCATTGATGGCGGACAAAGGCGCGTGGATGGGTGCCGCCACCCCTGCCTCGGGTCTCCACCTGTGGGTCAACCGTGCATCATTTTCTCTAGGGTGGGTGCCGTGGGAGGGAGCCTGCTCGCCCCTACTGGAGAGGGCTCGGCGCAGCGCCTTATTGAGTACACCGTCCGGTCGTGTCAAGGGGGCAGCAATAAGATGGCGGCTTCAAGCCCCTTCATTGCAAAGGGGAGCGGTGGCCGCTGCCGCATTTGTGGCGACAGGAAGGTGGACGCACCGCCCAAGAGTCAGGGGACCGACACACCCCGGGGTGTAGGGGGCTCAGCGAGGAGGGTGACCTTGTTATGGCGGATGCGAGTCCGATGCTTCCGCTGCCTCAATTCAAGCCACCGCTCCGCCACCTGCCGAGACCCTCGAGCTTGTTGGCGTCGTGAGAAGACTTGACACCTAGCTAGGGATTGCAAAAAGCCTCCAGATAGTCCATGGTCACAAAGCCTTCTTTGACATCGGGCGATGCTGGTCACCCCACTTCGCTCGTACGCGGAGGTGCCCATGGCGTCGATGCGGGGGGACCTTTCATGGCGCCCGGAGATGGATGATATTTTAGGAGAGGGTATTTTGTACTGAATGACGACCCAACTTTTGAGAGAATGCTTGGTTAGGGAGTACGTGTCTAGCTCAACAATATACCCCTATTTATCACTTCGTGCGCCGGATAAATCTTTTGGCGGTCGATGTGTTAGCTCAAATTCCTTTGAATACTAAATTTAATTAGATGTTCCTTAACTAGAAACAGGTGGAACAGTTTGCTACACTAGTTCAGTGATTTGTGGATATTCATCTAGCACATGAACAATATTTTTTTGTGTGGAATCTCACAACTTCATGTACCTTTACGGTAAAATCGACGTATACTCACTTGCTAAATGGTTACACACTATGTTTCTCCGTAAATATTTATGGAAGACAATGGTTGGACTAATTATAAAGTTTTTATGTGTTTATATAGAAATATATTATTGACTTAGGACAGCCTTGCTAGCAAAAATTGAATTGTTGTAAGAAATATGTGTTATGTAATTTTAAGGAATTTATTCACCATATGTTTATTGCTTGTCCCTTTACTCATCTTATTTGGATGATAGTAGACTTTACTTTCAATTTCCATCGCCAACCAATATCACTATTATATTTGGGAAATCGTTGAATGGAGTTGACAAAAAGAACATAGCGGATTCATGTTGGGGTTTGTGCGTTGTTATAGTCTATTCGAAATTGCCGGAATGATCTGATTTTAATAGAAATGGAAATATTGCTTATTTGGAGATTATCCGCATGGCTTTGTGCTGGATCCATATGTGATATTTTCTCCTTCCGGTGTAGCAGCGAGAGCATATGCATATTGGATGCAGTCGTATGGCGACGGTGGCCCCGGCTATCTTCAACCTGACTAGCTGGTGACATTTTAAAAGATTAGATGTTCCGTAAGCGTATTGTGCTTTTATCTTACGTTGGCTTATTTTTGTGACCATCTTGAGTAATCCATGACATGTACACTTTGATATTCTAATTAAACTCTGCAATAAAATGGTTGTGTACATCGAATGATGCCGAGGTTGGGCTCTCATTCCCTTATACGAAGAAAAGAGAGAAGTGGGACTCTCAAGAATGGAAGCTCTAGAGTCGAGTTTATTTTGTTTACTATGCTACTGCATTTAATACCAACTCTTCCTACTGTAGAAGATTTATGATTTATTTATCGCCGACTCCAATTGATATGGAGAGTCCAAGAGTAAACACCGACTCTATTTTTGTTCCTTTCCTTGCTACATATAAGTGGTAGTATTGAATAGTGCTTAATAAAGATTATCTACACTTAAGTTACTTCGATAAGTAAAACCAAGGAAGCATATGCATCCAATGAAAAAGAGCCTAGGAGATCACCACCTATCTAATTAAACTAAATTGCCCCCTTTCTTATCTATAGTTTCCAGATTTTTATTTCAAGCTATATGGTTTTGTGGCACATGGTGTTAACCGTAAGCAAAAGATGGTAATGTCACTAGAATACTAGATGCATGTATTATTAAACTTGCGGCAAGAAAAGCTTGGGAGAGCAAGTCTCCCTTATAATACAGAGTGGGGATATATTGGTCTGCAAGGAGATCTCTCCCTTTCATTTTAAAAGAGGGCTGTGCGATTCATCAATCAACTCTCTCTCTCCTCTCTCTCTCTCTCTGTCTCTCTCTCTCTCTCTCTCTCTCTCTCTCTTCCTCCAAGGTAGCTATCTTGTTCCTCTTGTTCTTCCAAGTCTTCCTTCTAGGATATGAGTGGGAGCAACTTTGGAGACAGCATGGGCTGGGGCAGATCATCCGGCTCCAGGAGGGGCAAGAGAGGCGGCGGAGGGAGCGGTGGTAGCGGCACCGACAAGCCAAAGCAGCCGCAGCGGGGGCTCGGCGTGGCGCAGCTGGAGAAGATTAGGTTACAGAGCGAAATGGCTGAGTACTTCCATCCTCCCGGAGGTCAGCCACCTAGCTCGATCCACAGAACGGCCAGCCTCAATTTGGTGAGGAAGACACATCTTGCAAAGTTGATGCTGCATATATATGCATATTTTCGTGTGTGGTTTTGCATGCGATTTCTGTGCGATTGGGCGTTTCTGATTTCTCATGCCTTCGGAATGGATCTATCGAGCAGGAGGATACACGGGCTTCGACGTCCTCACTGTCATCATCCCCATCGTCTCCATTCCATGCCACCGCCGTCTCGTCGGCATTCCCGGTCCATCCAAATTTTGGGGTACGGTAACATCTTCTCCCCTTTGTCTTGTTTTGGGAAGAAGTTATTTGGTCTATGAAAACTTGACATTGCCAGGTAAAAAATATAATGGATTTTTCTCTGATCATCTAGTCTTCGTTCATGTGAATATAGTTAGGTGCCGCATGCATGTGGAACCAGTAGAAATTACTACTGATTTTCATTCGTCAGTACAACAAAGTGAGAATTTAAGCTTTGCTTTTTGATAAACAGTGAAAGTCTCTTTCAGTTATTTCAAAACCAAATGAACAGTTATTCTTGAATTGGTTTGACCATTGTTTCATGTATATGCTTCAAGGTGCTAGATCTACATGTTGTATTTTTTTCTTCACTCCTTATTAACTTGATACTTATTTTCTCCTTGATCATCGTACCGCTTTCCCTGGGAAAAAAGACATCAGCATATAAGTAGTTCATCAGACAAGGATCCTCCGTACTGTTTTCATAATATGAAAAATCTGCATGATCAAAGTTTCTATGACATTTTTGTTATCATCTGCTTTTGTGTTTGCCGTAGTAAAGCATGTATCGTGTTTGTTCTCAGTACCTTACGATGTCTCCCACTTTATCACATGTGTATATAGATGGCATATGGAGATAGAGGAGACGCAAGATATGGTGAATTTCAGACTCCCATAGTCAGGTACTGCTACTGCACTCATCTTCAGTAATGCTCAAATTTACCTCAAGCAACTTGTCACGAAGCTCCAACTAACGTTGCAACATTTGCACATACCTGCCAACCAGATCGCCAAGCAACAGCACAATCTACGGGCCAGCACATTACTCGCATCCTGGCGTCACATTGCCGCTCTTTGCACCAGAGGTATGTCGATTTGTGGACCATCAAATGCATTATTCACTACGAAGTTTAATGATCGACTCATGTGGTTTGGTAGGAATCCACCCGTCTGAGGGGGCACCATGACCGAAGCCGATCAGCGGATTCCACGAGCATGAACTCCGGTGATCCACAAGACGTGGACCTCGAGCTTAAGCTATGATCCTAAAATGTTCTTCTCCTTCTCCCATGTTCACCTCTGATCTTATGCGACAGTTCCTTTCTTTAGGTCTTGATGGTTTTTTTCCTTGTGGTGCAATAAGTTTCTGAATTGATGCCACTAGCTAGAACCAAGGATTTGCCAGCTTGTGTAATGCGCAAAAGAAAAAGAGAGATGAATAGCAATTCACATTATTTTTCACATCCAGACATGTTATATGGGTATGGCCGTATGGGATCTCTGCAGGTGATATCTTGCAATCGCTTTGATTTTTTTTTTTACGCAAAGGACAGTGCGGAAGGCCCCCACTGCGTCATTTTCTCATTTTCTTATATATAAACGAAAAATTACAGAGTAGAGTCCAAAGTTTAAAAAGAGTTACAACAGGTCTAACCAATCTGCATTCCTTGTTCTAGACTAGGTTACCACCGCCTTCATCCCGTCCGCCGCCGCTGCACGCCAACCCTGGCCGCCGCCGCCGGCCCGCACAACCGCAGAAGAAAAACATCGCGCATAACCCTATCTGTCCAACGCAAGTAACGGGATATGCTAGGACACCGTCGACAAACCCTAGCGTCGCCGGCGTGGGGCTCCCGGATCGCTGGCTCAAGGTTCGCGTGCCTAGGTGGGCTGAACGTGGATCTGTCGGAGGCGGATGATCTAGATGCCGACCACGTCTCCGTTCGGGCGGCAATGGCAGCCATGGCGAGGATGGTCCGACGTGTACCGGTTCGCCGGTGGACCGGCCGCCGCGCTCGGATGCGGACTATGTGCAGGCGTTCTGGGCTGGTGCCGGTTTTCCTTCGCCGGCGGACCGCCATTGGGAGAAAGGATCTTCGTCGTTGACATGTGAGCAAGGTGGGGGTGCAAATGTGTCTGTGCTGTGCAGGAATGCGCCGTTAATCGAACCGCCGGCATCGTGGCGGCCGCGGCGAGTCGGATGCTCCTCCTCGCCGTCCGGCTTGCGCCTCGCGTGTTCGCCGCCGAAGATGGGATCCTGGCGCGGCCCGCTACCTCCCCGTCGCATCACGCCGCCTCCAGTCCTTGGCTTCTTCGTCGACAAAGCCATTAAGGTGCGTTCACCCTCGTCGACGACACCGGTGGTGGTGGCTCCAGCGGCGAGCTCACTGTCGGGAGGGGAGACGAGAGTCTCGGCGGCTGGGGATCGCGATCATGCAGACGAGCGTAACCGTCCTGGTCCTTGGGTCCATCTCCACTGTCGCTACAAGATGTACTGGGAGCGGGCTCGTAGCTCGTATTCGCTGACGCCAACGCAATGCTGCCCTCTTCTTCCCCGACACCGGAGACTCGTCCTCGTTGGCCGTGGAGGTTCGCCGCCGTTGCCGCTTCGCCTCCGGCGGGTCGCATGGCCGGGGAGCCTCAACGCCCGCCGCTGGACGGAGCTTCACGGGGTGGTTCGATCTGCCCGTCGCCCCCTAGCCTGCGCCCTGCAGCAGCAGCAACCATTCGTTCCAGCTCATGGTGCCGGGATTGTGGCCAACATGCGTGCTGGGGATCGCGATCATGCGGACGAGCGTGACCGTCCTAGACCTTGGGTCCATCTCCACCGTCGCTACAAGATGTACTGGGAGCGGGCTCGTTCCTCGTGCTCACTGACGCCAACGCCAACGCCGCTCTCTTCTACCCCGACACCGAAGACTCATCCTCGTTGGCCGCGGTCGTTCGCCGCCGTTGCTACTTCGCCTCCGGCGGGTCGCATGGCCGGGGCGCCTCAACGCCCTCTACTGGACATAGCTTCGCGGGGTGGTCCGATCCGCCCGTCGCCCCCTAGCCTACAGCAGCAGCCATTCGTTCCGACTCGTGGTGCCGGGAGTGTACGTATAAAACTTGGTACTAATAAAAAACAAATTGATATGTCAACTAAGTTCTTGAGGCATATGGAATTTGACCGTCTTACGGTTATTCCTAAAGATTCGACTGGGTTGACTGCCACCTATTTGGATGAAGAAGAGGCGAATGCCACATCAGATGGTCAGCTTCTTTCTCATTTAATTGGTGAAGTGTCGGAGATAGGTTTGGATGAGGACGGGATGTGCTCAGTGTATGAGTTAAAAGCATCCTGTCGGAAATCTAAACTGCCTCTAACAAGTTGTCCCGGAAACGGGCTAAGTTTTCCAAATCTCCCATAGTTTCCCAATGAATGGCATGTTTGCAAATAGCAGAGGTCTTGGTGACTTGGCTAAATATTTGCACTTTGCTCATTCTGTTCGGGATCATAATTTGGATTTCTTAGCTATTTCTGAGACGGGCAGGCGTGATTTCTCGCAAAGTCAATTGGAACGACTTTCAGGCGGTATAGACTTTGCTTGGTACTCCCGCCCTCCTCGTGGACGCTCTGGGGGTCTTTTACTAGGCTTAAAGACTGAAACCATGGAAGTGTAGGCTGTTTCGGATGATGATTTTCATATCAAAATGCACATCCGCAATAAAGCCGACAATTTCATTTGGAGTCTTGTCGCTGTGTATGGGCCTGCCCAGGAGGACTCTAAGTGCCTTCCTTCGAGAGATGGTTAGCTTAGCAAAGGATAACGCACACCCTTTTATCATTGGGGGGTTTCAATTTGCTTTTCCATTCGAGAAGAGTAGAGGCCGTTTTGACAATCGTTGGCCTCTTTTGTTCAGCGCGTCATAGACAGCTTGAGCTTAAGAGAGGTGTCAATGGTTGGGAGACAATTCACTTGGGCAAACTCTCTCCCAGAACCTACATACGAAAAACTAGACCGTGTACTAATGGATACTGATTGGGAATCCAGGTTCCCTATGGTGTCAGTACGGGCTCTAGAACGTATTGAGGGTCTGTCAGACCATGCTCCCATTTTATTGACCACCGGTAGGCCTAGACCACCATGTAACCAGCGTTTCAAGTTTGAACTTGGATGGTTGCACCGTGAGGGCTTTCATGAGATGGTTAAAAAATTGGGAAAGACCTGTTGCCGGTATTACTCCTATCCAGAGGTGGAACAACAAAATTCGTGCATTACGCACACACCTTGTTGGCTGGGCACGTCATACAACAGGTTTACTTAAAAAGAAAAAGTGCGACTCTCCTCAATTATTGATGCTCTTGAGGCATTAGCAGAAGTTCGTTTGCTAACAACGCAAGAAATTGAGCTTAAGAGTCAATCGAATGCGCAGATAGCGAAACTTTTGCGCGAGAAGGAGCTTAAGTGGTATCAACTTTCTAAAGCCCAATTCATACTGGAAGGGGATGCGAATACTAGATACTTCCACAGTATTGCCAATGGCAGCATAGGAAGAAACGTATCCACTCCCTGGTACAGGATGAGGGAACGATTGAGGGACATGAGCATCTAAAGTCGTACATTACTAATTATTACAAAAATCTATTCGGAGCACCCGAGGAAGGAAACTTCTCCCTGGACGAGTCTAGAACAGATGATATACCCCAGGTTTCACAGGAGGAAAATACCCTACTTACTGCCCTCTATTCAGAGGATGAAGTGAGAAAGACGGTTTTCCAAATGGAACACAACAAAGCCCCTGGGCCTGATGGTTTTCCGGCTGAATTCTACCAGAACTTCTAAGATGTTATCAAGGCCGATCTCCTTCAGTTGTTCAGCTGTCTTCATGATGGACAATTAGAATTGTACCGGTTGAATTTTGGTGAAATAATTTTATTACCTAAGGTTAATGAGGCAGAAAGGATTCAACAGTTTAGACCTATATGCCTTCTTAATGTTAGTTTTAAAATATTCACTAAAGTCGCTACAATTCGGTTGAACAGTGTGACAGACCATGTGGTTCGTCCTTCTCAAACTGCTTTCATGCAAGGACGGAACATCCTAGATGGGGTGGCGATCCTACATGAAACAGTTCACGAACTACATAGGAAAAAGTTGAATGGGGTAATCCTGAAAATGATTTTGAAAAAGCTTATGATAAAGTTAAATGGTCTTTCCTTCAGCAGACACTCAGAATGAAAAAAAATTCTGAAGAGTGGCGCGCGTTAATTCATAGCTTTGTTTCGGGAGGAAGTGTAGCCATTAAAGTCAATGATGACGTTGGTAAATACTTTCAGACCAAAAAGGGACTGAGACAAGGTGACCCGCTATCGCCAATGCTATTTAATATAGTGGCCGATATGCTGGCAATTATGATTGAACGTGCAAAGGCTGATGACCAAATTGAAGGAGTGATACCGCATCTCGTTGATGGTGGCTTATCCATTCTTCAATACGCGATGATACAATTCTGTTTATGGAACATGACATTGAGAAAGCTCGAAATCTAAAGTTAATTATGTCCGCGTTCGAGCAATTATCGGGTCTAAAAATAAACTTCCATAAAAGTGAATTGTTTTGCTTTGGTGAGGCCCGAGAAAATGCCTCGTTGTATGCTGATTTATTCGGCTGCGGGCAAGGCCAGTTTCCTATCAACTATTTGGGTATTCCGATACATTATCGGAGGCTCACAAATGCTGAATGGAAATTGGTAGAGGAGAGACTTCAAATCCGTTTAAATAGTTGGAAAGGCAAACTATTATCCTTGGGAGGAAGATTAGTTCTCATAAACTCAGTACTAACTAACATGGTACTTTATATGATTTCTTTCTTCCAACTTCCGAAAGGAGTCTTAAAACGATTGGATTACTTCCGATCAAGATTCTTTTGGCAAGGTGATAGTGAGAAACGAAAATATCGACTGACTAAGTGGAGTGTGGTTTGCTGTCCCAAGGACCAAGGAGGACTCGGTGTTCATGACCTTGAGGTCAAGAATAGAGCCCTGCTTGGTAAATGGATCTTCAAGCTTCTTGCTGAAGATGGAGTGTAGCAAACCCTCTTAGGAGAAAGTATGTAGGATCTCAAGCGTTATCTCAGGTTATTTGGAAACCTGGTGATTCCCACTTCTGGGCTGGTCTTATGGCCACGAAGAAGTTCTTCTTCCCGCATGGATCTTTCTCTATTAAGGATGGTTCAGAAATTAGGTTCTGGGAGGATATCTGGCTAGGCCAAACCACGCTCCGAGAACAATATCCGGCCTTGTACAATATTGTGCGAAACAAAGGCGACACGCTCGCTAAGGTGATGGGAACTTCCCCACCGAATGTTTCGTTCAGAAGAAGTTTATTTGGTCCTAGGCAAGCATCTTAGAATACTCTGCTATTGCGGCTAGACTCGGTCCAGCTGACACAAGGTCCGGATAAATTTAAATGGAATATCAACAAGAATGGTATATTCTCGGTTGATTCTATGTACAAGGCGTTAATCCATCCTGATGTCCCAGTTGATAATAATAAGAAAATTTGGAAGATGAAGATCCCGCTAAAAACTAAAGTTTTTGCATGGTATCTTTGTCGAGAGGTAATTCTTACAAAGATAACCTTGCCAAACGCAATTGGCACGGAAGTAAAAAGTGTGTCTTTTGTCATCATGATGAGACAATTAAGCATTTATTCTTCCAGTACGAATTTGCTAGATCTATATGGTCAGCCATCCAGATAGGTTCTACCTTATTCCCTCCACGTAGCGTTGCGAATATTTTCGGCAATTGGCTAAACGGAGTGGACTCTAGGTTTAAACTTCTTATTAGGGTGGGAGCGATTGCCGTTATTTGGTCGCTATGGCTAAGTAGAAATGACAAGATCTTTAATGATAAAAATACTTCTGTTATGCAGGTTATCTACCGGTGCACGGCTACGCTACGATCATGGTCGTCCCTACAACGTGTGGAGCACCGAGACCTGTTTTTGGAGGTGTCCTCTAGGTTGGAGGCTGCGGCGAGGGAATTTTTTTCCCAGCATGGGTGGCAGCATAATTTCGGATTGGCCTCCACCACCTGTTTCTTAGTCGTCTCTACAATTTCTCATTTTGATATGTAATTGCCTTTTTTTTCGAGTCTTGTGAACTTATTAGGGCTGTGTGCATCCTAGAGTCCGGGTGTAATACTTAAAACTCTCTTTAAGTAATAAGATCCCTTTATCGAAAAAAACTCTATGTCTTATTACACCACATGAATCCTTGAAGAAAGCATAACAAGCATCATACTTCTCTGATTATTCTAAAATTTTATTTTATTTCTATGATTCCATAGACTCCAACAACCAGCAATCATAGTCGCTTTGATTGTACGATACAACCATAGATGTGTTGACTCTTGCCTGGAACTGCATGTAAGCATACACAAAGTTCCGTACATGATTGCTATTAATCTATGCTATACAATTTTCATCATTGCTGAGCTCAGAGAGAATGTTCATATATGCATGAGCAGTTGAGCACTTGCATGCCAGAACACTTTTTTATCCATATGCACAAGATGGATATAAAATACCCCACTTTACCACTGCGCTATTTCCTGCACAGCTGTATTTTTGTACTACTTATAAATTATAATGCAGCTTGTGTATGCTGTTCCATCGTTAGTTGTTTGGTGTTATGTATTATGGTCAGAAGATCTATGATCTTTCTCTGAGTGTGTCATGGATCAGTACTGTGGGCATGCATGTGTCGGTCTGGCTAGATCTAGTGGATGATAATACGCCATCTATTAAGTAACGATAATTACTTACTCTCTCTCCGTACTACTTTATTAGGTGCATTTTTTGTGCACGGCAACAAAAACACTGATTTGATATTTTTTTTAGCAAAGACTGTACATATGGTAAAACCCCACAGTAAATGTATTTAAATAAAAACAACTGTACAGATATTAACAAGAGACGGAAAAGAAAAAAGTTACACTAGTCTGTCAATTCATTTTGACAAGTCCTGAAAGTGCTTAGCCTTCACCCAATGCATATGCATGGTGATCTATGAACAAAACCTCTCTTCCAAGATCTAAAGGTTGACAAAAATAATTTGAAATATAGCCTCATTCCTTTGCTTCCAAATATGCCATGATGCTAGTATAACCACTTCAGGGAAAAAAGGCTTATCAAACTTCACCCTAGCCTGCTTGAAAACTTGTTCAAAATTGTCTTCATCTTCCCACTGAATCTGCAAGTAATTCCATACCCGGGTGGTGAAGTTATAATGGAAGAATAAGTGCATCCAATCTTCAGTGTCATCTGTTGGACATAGAACACAATGGAAAACGTCAGTGACATTCCAGTGTTGTCTTCTGAGAATATCTAGCGTATTTTAATCTGTCACTAACCATTAACCAGGCTCCAGGCAACAACTTTAATTCTGAGCATTACTCTACTTTTCCATATGCACGAGTATACCTTACTAGCATGCTGACCCTTGAAACAATGCTGATAGTATCGTCTAGATGAATAAGCATCATCTTTCCAAATGGTTCTCCACTCATCTCTAGCAAGGGGATCAATTGCACCTCTTTCACCGATAATTTGGGATGGAAATGTTGTTGGTAATATTGATTAGAGAGTAACTACCGGCTGCTATACTCCATATGTAGCATAATATAAGATCTTATTACAACCGATACATTGTACGGAGGGAGTAGTATTTTTCATGCTTTAAATTATTTACCGTGCATATAGATCATACAACCATGCATGCATGTAACAAAACCATGAGCTTTGACCCTCGGTGACCTCTCCATAGTACCTTATATTTTCGCAAGCACAAACGATAAATAGACCTACCTTCTCCAGAGCCTGCAACACCCACCAGCTACTAGATCCAGCGAGGACTTGTGAGTCAGAGGGGCTATGAGGCAACTTACCTTCAGATGTGTAGAAAAAAACCGTTAACACAACTCTCCTGACATGACCGACACCCATCGTCGTGTTCCCACCCATGCCGTGATGACTCCACCTCTCCATCTGAGAGGTCGCCGCCCTGGTGTCCAAAGTCCTCGCGCGAGTTGAAGCTATGAGATCCTCGCTGCCGTCTTCACGGGCGACCACACGAGGACGTACAATAGCAACCTCGGGCGGCAGCGAGGGGAGGCGGTTGGGATGGCAGTGTAGGGACCCTAATCGCCAACCGAATAACCTCGGGACTCGGGAGGATGACATGAGGGCCCTCGGTCATGTATATATACAAAAAAGTGTAGTATGTTTTGTGAACAAAGAGTTAACGCGTGAGGAACATGATTTATGATGACTAAAAATGCACCTGTACTTTTCTTTCGCCCAAATGATACGGTCTGATCCTCTCTCTAAAAACAATGATTCGTTCTGCTCACTAATTATTTGCTACCTGCAGAATAGTGGCATAGCTTGCTCATCTAGTTTTGCATTGAACCAGATCGAACTAACCATAATCATTCACAAAAAAAAGAACTAACCATAATCAAAGAGATCATCCTCTCAGTCTCCATCCAAATAAGCGCGTAGGAATCTTCACGGAAAGATCCTACTCCTGCTTCGCATGATGAGGACTGCTTTGCTGTCCCCCAGGGACGGATCTGCTTCCATGATCGGAACGATGCAAGTTGCACAAATCCGTGCCTTTTGATCAGATCTTTTCAGTCCATCATCCCATGCATGCATGTGGCGCGCTTTTCGTGCATAACTAGCATTAGTTAGTTTTTAAATAAAGAGTATATATAAATATTGTGAAGATACCAATTACACCCAGCCTCTGCAACAACGTAATAACCGAAGTATTACGGATGCACACAGTCAAAAGACAATAAGAAGAAGAAACTAAAAAATAAAAGTCTCGCTACAGAGTTACAGTACTTATAGCAGCAACACAACCACCACCAAAACAACACCTGATGTCCAATCTCTCCAAAAGCAACGCCTTCAAGAGGAAACAGTGCACAAGCGTCGTTGTCGCCCGATCGAGATCTTGGGTTTTCACCCTGGAGATAGTCCCCGCTCTCAAAACAATGTCTTCAACAAGGCCATTGCCAGGCACAACCAATTAAGGTCAGACCTTGGATTTTCACCCTGAAAGGTAGAACTTTGAACTTCACCTGTGTTGTCGCCCCACTTCCATACCGCTGCATACGAATCCTGAAGCTCCAAGCAAGTTCCTCATCGCCACCAAGAGTCAAATCACGTTCCTAGTCCTCCGATCTCAGCTTTCATGACATTCTCCGCCTCTGACTTCATCCAAGATGGCAACAGATAGCAGAGCTTCTTACTGCTTACTCCTTAACGGAGAATCGTGGGCACGACCGAATCCCACCCGATCCAGCAATCTCCAGGCATAAACGCTCATGGAAGTTTGCCGGCGGAGCCTTCCGGAACTCGCCACACCGGCCAGATCAAGGAGGACGGGCGTCCGGCAGATCGTCGTCTTGTTGCAAGATGAACCCTAGGACCGCCCCCTTATTCGAGCACACCAGCAGGCCCCCACGCCGCCGGACGGAGCAGCAAATTAGGAGGCAGCCGTCGAAGCCACCATGAAATCCATCCATGGCCGGAGGCTAGCCCAGATTGGAACGAGCCCAGATCCATGGCCGCCGCCGGAGGATCCTGGAGGAGTTCTCGCCGGCCGCCACCAACTCGCCGCCCAGTCTACAGGCCCCGGCCCTCCGGCCGCGCCATCTGGTTCCGCCGCCGCCGCCCCACCACCGCCCGTGAGGCCACCGCCACGAAACCCTCACCTCCCCTCCGTCCTTCGCCGAGAGGGGGGCCGCCACCGCCGCCGGCGTCGGCGACGGCGTGGCCAGGGACCACGGGAGAGGGAGGACCGGCGGCGGGCTGAGGATCTCCTCCGGAGTCGCTCGGGCGAGAGCGACCCGGGAGGTTAGTGTGTTGTTCATGCATCATTCGTGTCATAAAACTTGCAACTTGCATCCCCATATGTATGTCCCAGACTTGCATAACTAGCATTAGTTTTTACTCCCTCCGTGTCATAAAATAGAATGTTTTAGGTATTATAATACGGAGTTACGGACTACATGCGGAGCAAAATGAGTGAATCAAACACTAAAATACGTCTATATACACCCACATGCGGCCCGTATTGGAATACCTAAAATATATTATACTTTATGCATGGTACGGAGGGAGTAGTATATATGTGTAGCTACCTCTCATATACATATGTGTAACTACCTCCACGTGAAAAACTCTCTGTGCATCGTCATATCTCTCTCTTACTCATACATATGTACTCCGTACGTCCGTGATGATATTTTATTTTATACATGTACTCCCTCCGTTCGGAAAATGATGACTTCTATTTGTCCAAATATGGATGTATCTAGACATGTTACAAGTATAGATACATCCGTATTTGGACAAATAGAAGTCATCATTTTCCGAACGGAGGGAGTAACTACCACACCCACGTTTTCGCTCGTGAGGAGAGGCGACTCGCGAGGCGACAAGTTTTCCAACCCTAGCCGCCGCCAGCGCAGGCTACCGGCGCCGCCGCCGCTGCAGGCTACCGGCGAAAAAGCTGGGCCCCTCTCCTTCCGTTTGCCGCTCCGGCGGTAGGAGGGAGGGGGACCCCTTTTTTTGCATGGTAATTCGGGTTTGGAAGTTTCTAGCATGGTGCGTCGTTGGGGTGGTGGGAGCGGCGCCTGGGCAAATAAATCTGCCTCAACTCTACTCCCACACCGGCGTTGTCCTTCATGGCGGCGTCTCGGAGTTGGTGGCTATGTGTGCTTGCCGATCTTTCAGATCGGTGGTTGTAGGGTTCATGGATGGTGTCGGCGAGGCGGCGGCGGCGACTCCATCAGATGGTTTTTTCCTCCTGCTCTGTCCCCGTTGCTGCGGCGTTGTCTCCGGCGCCATGGTGGAGCAGAGAGGATTCGTCCAGGAGTACGTGCAGACGGTGGTCTGCACTGGTGACAGCTGGAAGATGGTGCACCTTGTGGTGGTTTCGTGGTTGAAGGCTGACGGTTCTGGTTCCCTACTCCGACATCGTCGTGCGTGGGTGCCAGTGCTGAAGTTCGATGGCGTGTCCGGGGACATGCTGCCCCGGTCTGATTCTTTCAACGGCAATGGTTTGTCCTATGGCAAACTACTTTGGAGATCCGAAAAGCTGATGATCAGCGATGGAGCCGCGTCGAGCTCGGGTGAAGAGGTGATCTGTCTATTTTTTCCTTGGTGGTTGCTACGGTGGTGCCGAAGAAGATGGATAGGCGTTGGTTTGTCACATAGGTTTATCCTATCTTTCCAGATCTGTAATATCGGTGTATACGTACTTTGTATCTCGTCTTTTATTTATCAATGAGAATCTCGTATTACCATGAAAAAAAAAAACTACCACACCCACTGTGCATGCATGCACGTTAGGCTGTTAGCAAGTTGCGACTGGGTGAACTGCCAATCACCTCCCGAGTGGCTTTACTTTTGGAAGTTGTTTTTTACTGTAGTTCGCACAATTGCACTCAGGCCTGCTGTACTATATATATACCCGCTTACAATAAAGTGCTTACTGAGTTGTGTACTAATAGCGTGATCGGACGAACAGGGTAGAATATACCCGCTTACAATTAAGTGCTTACTGAGTTGTGTACTAATAGCGTGATCAGACGAACAGGATAGAATATACCCGCTTACAATTAAGTGCAAATTAACAGCAGGTAATTATGAGGTGACCCTCCTTTCGCCTCGAAATGCCTCGTTTCATTCCCCTTTAATCGCTCCTGACATGTTTCGCATGCATGCGTTGATATACTTGACCAGTGCATGCACGATTAAATCATCCCGATTGGGTAGGTGGAGGGAGAATTGAATCCATGCAACTCACGACGTGGGTCAGGCCTTTCCCTATTTAATGTTGACATTAAACAAGAGAGGGCTAATTAAGTGAAATATTGGGGAGATAGATTTTGCGTGGCCAATTCTCCTTCACCGAGGTCGTAGAGCTCACGCTAGTACGCCCTTTAAACCGCTATGGAGGGAGTAGTGAACCAAAAATAATAGTGAACCGAAAAAGACCAAAAGTTTGGGAGGATCGAAAATAAACTGAACAATGTTCATGCATAATGAAAACTTGTTCAAGAAAAAAAATAGTTCACGATAAAAATGGTTTATGTTTTTTTTAAATGGTTCACGATAAATTAGAAAATGTCTACCTATAATAAAAAATGGTTCTCGATGAATTAAAAGTGTTCACCTATAACAAAAATAGTTAACGATTAAAATGGTTCATATATTTCCCAAAAAACAGATAAATATTAAAGACAAAATAAAATATTGCAATACCTTGAAAATAGAAAAGAACAACAAAAAAATACGAGAAAAGGAAAAACGAAAAAAAAATACAAATGGGCCGGCCAATGCAGAGCGATTTTGTTGGCGAGTCGGTACACACGCTCGCTTAGAGCGAGATATAGTCCTCGCTGTTCATTCAGCCTATGCGAGATCTAGGTGCTTGGGCTGGTAGGATAGTGGACTTGCGTGAGCACTACGTATCACCCCCTGCGAGCGCTAGGGCTGGAATTAAAACTCGAAACTCGTGAGCTAAACGAGTAGCTCATGACTCGGCTCGCCTTGGCTTGAACTCAGTGACTCACGAGCTGAGCCAAGTTTCATTTATGAACTCGTTTGTTAACCAAGCTACTCGCGAGTAGCTCGATAACTCGTTTAACACATTCTAAGTGTTAAAACATGCGCGCATACGAAAAAAACAAGTAATTTTCTTACTAATTCTGAACTACAACAATGATGATCTTTCTATAATTTTACATCTCTAGTCAAAGGGTAGATCAATGCTGAAATATAAAACCTCTACACCAATATTGGTGCAAAAAATATTAACAGTTCGGTACTGATATATCAAAAATTCCATATTTTTTATTTGAGCGAGTAAAACGAGCTACTCGCTAGCTACTCGCGAGTTTACCGAGTCAGGTCAAGTTTCATTTCTGAACTCGTTTGTTGAACGAGTAGTCGAGCTCGACTCGTCAGTTGAGCAAGTTCAAGCGAGTCGATCCGAGCTCACTCGGCTCGGCTCGAATTCCAGGCCTAGCGCGCGCGAATGCCGACTCGCCCGCAGATAGCGCCCAATCTGCCCATTATGTTTTTTTCCTTTCTTTTTTCGATTTTTTCTGTTTTCTTTTTACTAATGATTTTTTCAAATCTGAACTTTTTAGAATCTGAATTTTTAATCTAAATCTTCACGAAATCTGAACAATTTTTAAAATTAAACGTTTTCAAATCTAAAACCATTTAAAAAATGAAATTTTTTCAAAAATCTAAACTATTTTTATATGAACATTTTCAAAATCTGGACCACTTTCAAATTTTAGCATTTTTAAAATCTAAACCATTTCAAAATTGAACATTTTTCAAATCTGAATCATTTTCATGTATGAAGATTTTCAAAATCTGAACCATTTTTCAAATAGGAACAATTTTCAAATATGAACCGTTTTCCAAATATGAACATTTTTTTTTTAAGTTGAACTATTTTAAAATCTTAACATTTTCAAAAGTATAAAATAAGAAAACGAAAAATCAATATATAAAATAAATTTACGAAAAAGAAATTTTAAAAATGCAATCAATACGTCTATTGAGCCTCAAATCTGGCCAGACCACACCGGAGCATCCCATCATGCGCTATCAAGTCGACCTACCAGCTGGCAAGGAGCGATAGGTAGGGGCTCCCGAGGACTTGCGCCTCGCATTTAAAGACGTACTCAGCAGATTCGCCTACGAATTAGGGGCCAAACGATTAGGGGCCCCGTGCATCAACAGGTGAACTGCCGCTCAACTCCGCACCACTTTTGCACGTTGACTTGGTTCTCCACACTAGTGCACCACCAAATAGCCGGCGCCGTATGGAGGACAAACCCAAGAACCTCCTCGGAGCTTACGCAGCTTGCGTACGCAAACGCCACCACGGTCGTCGCCGGTGGCAGTGGCGGCGAGGAGATGCGAGGGGCGGGGGGGGGGGGGGGGGGGGGGGGGGGGGGGGACTGGTAGACTTAAGACATGTCCAAAACGAAACTATTGATGTTGTCGCTGCCAAAATCTTGATCCCGTCCCAGACTGCCAGATTAAGCCAAAACGCCAACTACTGTACGATCACCTGCCTAAAAGAGTCGCCCTCTGTTCTCTCCTGGTTTTGGCGCGAAACACGACCACCGTTCACGAGTTTCTATATTTGAACGAGCGTTCCTCGTGCTTTTCCAGTCTCCATGCCCAAACAAGGCACGGGCACTGTAGAATTATAAGCTGGCGATACAATGGTCGCGAAGGAAAGAGAGGGTGCACCACTCCATTCTCCACGAAGATTATAGGAATAAGGAAGAATGAGGGGCATCTTCTCTCTTACAATGGCGCCTCTCCTCCGCGTCGCGCTCTTCCTCACCCTCGCCGCTGTTGGCGTGGCGCAGGGCCAGCAGCCGGGGCTCCTGAGGGTGCCGGACCGGTCCCCGCCCACCGGAGCGTTCCTGGACAAGGTGGTGCTCCCCGTAGACAATGCCGCGGGATTCGCCGGCTGGTGGAACGTCCTGAGCGAGAACTCGGGCGTGTCAGCGATGCACCTGGCGATCATGCGGAACGGCAAGGCCGTCATGTTCGACACTACCACGACGGGGCCGTCGCTTTCGCAGCTTCCGGCGGGGAATTGCCGCCCCGACCCCCGGAGTGACCCGCCTGGTGCCATGGACTGCTCGGCGCACGCCGTGGAGTTCGACTACAATAATGGCGCAGTCCGACCTCTCAAGGTTGGTTTGCCTGCAGCTCGATTGTTTCTCTGCGCCAATTTGGTTGTTCACGGCGACCGTTAATTGGGCACGTGCTGCAGATCCTAACTGACACGTGGTGCTCGTCGGGGGCGTTCGACCCGGAGGGCATGCTCGTGCAAACCGGCGGCTACTTCGAAGGGGTGAAGGTCGTGAGACACCTGAGCCCACAAATCAATGCCGACTGGAGGGAGTTCCCCAATAGCTTGGCCGAAGGAAGATGGTACATACTAGTCCAGACAGCAAGTGGATATATATATGCTTAATGAATCAATTCAACTACGTACGAGATTAGTGGAATTATAAAATGAGATCAAGAATTTACAGTTTGGTTTCTGCATGACTGAGCTCGCAGGTACGGCACGCAGCAGGTGCTCCCTGACGGCCGCTTCATCGTGGTCGGCGGACGGCGCGCCTTCAGCTACGAGTTCGTCCCGGTTGCCGGCCAGTCGAACGCCCAAGCTACTCCCACCCCCTGCTCCGTGAGACGACCGACGACGTAGAGAACAACCTGTACCCCTTCGTCCACCTCCTCCCGGACGGGACCATCTTCCTCTTCGCCAACGACCGCTCCATCGTGTTCAACCCCCAGAACGGACAGGTCCTCCGCGAGCTCCCCAAGCTCCACGGCGGAGCCCGGAACTACCCTGCCTCCGCCATGTCCGCTCTCCTTCCCCTCGACCTTCGACGCGGCGAGAGGCTCCGCGCGGAGGTCATCATCTGCGGCGGCGCCCCCAAGGAGGCCTTCAGGGTCGGCGAGCTCAACAGGTTCCCGCCCGCGCTCCGGGACTGCGCGCGCATCAACCCGTCCAAGCCCGGCGCGCGGTGGTCGCTCGACCAGATGCCCGTGGGCCGCGTGATGAGCGACATGCTGATACTCCCCACCGGCGACCTGCTAATGATCAACGGCGCCGCCCAGGGCTGCTCGGGGTGGGCGTTCGCCCGGCAGCCCGTGCTGTCCCCGTTCCTCTACTCCCTGCGGAAGCCGCGGGGCCAGCGGTTCCGCGCACTGGCCCCGTCCAACATCCCGCGCATGTACCACGCCACCAGCGCGCTCCTGCCCGACGCCACAGTGCTCGTGGCCGGCGGCAACACCAACTCCGCATACAACTTCTCCGGCGTCGACTTCCCAACGGAGGTGCGCGTCGAGCGGTTCACCCCACCGTACCTCGCACCGGAGCTCATCGCCACCAGGCCGGAGATCGACATGGCGTCGGTCCCTGGGAACGGGATGAAGTACGGGGGGAAGATTGCACTCAGGTTCTCGGCGCCTGGGCAACTCGTAGCCGAACCTGATCTGAAGGTGACCATGTACGCGCCGCCGTTCACGACGCACGGGTACTCCATGAACCAGCGGCTGCTGGTGCTGCAGGTCACCGCGTTCAAGGCAGAAGTCCAACGGTACAAGATTACCGTTCAGGCGCCGACGAATCCGGCGCTCGCGCCGCCAGGCTACTACATGGTGTTCGTCTTGGTGAAGGGGGTGCCGAGCAAAGCGGCATGGGTGAAGATACACCACTAAAAAGGTGGCTCTGATGATACACGCTGTTCCTCGGACGGCGTCAGACAAGATGGTAATGTCAAGCACACCATACATGCGCCCAAGTCCACCAATTTGGTCCGTGCCCCATGTGAATTTCTTCTCTCCGCGGTATGATTTCTCCAAACATACTTAGTGCAAAATTTATATTTGTAGTAGGGATATGATCGAAAATGTTGACTCGGTCCAAACGACATATTTGTAGTGTGTAGTCTTGTAAGACGGAAGAACAGAGCTTAAAGTGTACATGCAAGTATTTATTTATATTTTTTAAAACTTTGCAGCTTTATTTGTTACGAATTGTTATATTTTTGTATTGGCTTGTGGAGAGCAATATACACAATTCTCCACTTAAAAGGACAAGCGTTACAAGCAATGATTCAAATTTCATTTATTCATGGCCCCGGCTATGTGACGTTAGGTTATGCATATATGCGTAGGTATTCTCCTATCACCCTCAGGGCAAGTAGCAAAACCAAGAACTTTGTAGACTCATAGTGCATGCATACAAGTAAGATAAAAAAACTGAGGTCATTAAGATGTTTTCTCATTTTAAAAAATCAAAAATATTTTAATCTCTTCGACGACTTATCTGATTTAAATTTGTTTTTTCCATTAAATTTTTGCACTAGCTATCATATTTATATGTTCTCACAAAAAGAAATTCGGGTTAAAAATTATCACGCTACATTATTTCACTTACTAGGATAATCAAAAGTAGTTACCGGCTTCAAATTATATGTCAGCTGAAATGTTTTGGCACCTTCTTTTTAACGTAGAAGTTATCACCGAGAATGTGTGGGTTATCACATGTTATTACCAGCCTTAAAAACTTATCTCTGTTGGGTGGGTGACCGACTTTTTTGGGAGCCAAGAAGCTAATAGGCTACATCACCTCAATTATCGGCTAATAAAAAATAGTTACTTATTTCAAAAGTATATGCATTTGAAATATTTTGACGAATGTATTCGAGCTCAAGTTATCACACCGTACTAATGTGTGAATTATTGTGTTATTAACATGTTACTGAATATCTCAATTTGGCGTCTCGTGATTTCTCTGGCGCTCACAAGTCACCAAGACAGAAATGTGCGAGTTACCGAAAAATACGAGCACATCTATCGACTTTAAAACTAAATAACATTATGATGTATTTTACATTAATTCATCACTATATATGTGGGTCATCATACTATACAAGTAATCGTCGACAACAAACTAGGTCTTACTCGTACAACTATGTACCACTGTGACATTTTTTCACTAAACACTCTAGTAACTACATCATCACCATTGTGGTAAATAGTTACTCAACACTGTAGTAACTAAATCATCACCACATTGATATAACTATTTGCACCACACATTGGTAAGTACAACATCACCATGGTGGTAATTTTCTCTCCACACTCTGTAACTACATCATCAGTAATGATAACTTTTATTCGACACTTTATTTACTACATCGTCATTGTTTTGATAACTATCACACAACACATTGGTAACTACATCATCACCGTGGTGGTAACTTTTCTCTCGACACCTTAGTAAGTACATCATCTGTAGCGTACCTGCACTTAGAAATTGGCAAGGTACCTGTGTATAGTGCAAACCACTGGATCGTTTCATTTGCACACACAGTTTAAGATGAATATCACAACATTGTATCAATTATTACACGAATGATCCAGACTTGGAAAAATAAATGGTTCGATACATCTTTGCATAGCTTAAAGCTAGCTTAAAACAATAAAGCAGCGGAAATAAATCTTCAAAGAGCCTCCATCTTCATGATGCGCCAGAGGCGAAAACATGTTGGTTGTAGACTCGAAACCCAAACGTAGTCCTTACTCATCGTCAGAAAATTCTGCAACAATTAATAATTTGCAACAGAGTGGGTCAGATACCATTAAAAATGGATCTGGCAAGTGACACTATGTGGACACTTAATGGAATAACTCTATAGCCTATATGCATATTTGGCTGGTGGAGTTCAAGGCTATTTTGCATAAAAGCTAATTTTGCCTAACACTTTGTAAAACATTTTCTTCAAATGTTCGAGACAATATGGCATGAAATCCATAGTCTCGTCTATCCTTGTTTATCCATCAAGTTTTACTTAGAGAAATAAGATGTTGGGAGCCTCCGTTGACATCCTTGATCAGCTGCTTGAATTGTCCGTAACCGGGGACACGGCTAAGTACTTAGTTTTTAACTCTGCAGAGGTTGTGCACTTTCACCATTAGACCCAACAAACCCAAACTATCCTCAAGCACTCAAATTGTGCTAAGGAAAAGGAGAGAGTTGAGACGAGACTTTTCAGAAGCATTTTCCCATCCCATACTGACTTGACGCGCTCCCATTCTAACCATTCTACCACCACCTGTCAAGTCGGGACGAGTCCACGCAACTTAATCCATCTAGCCAGAGCCCGTATGACTAATGGCTGCACGGTAAGCAACTTCACTTAGAGAAACATTGGTCCCTTTAATACCCTGGGTGGCAACCACAAGTGAATATCCCGTAGAGGTCACCCCTAGGGACAACACCCAACTCTTGCATCTTCTTTTCAAAACCAAATCCACCCAGGTGGTAAATTAACTTAGTAGAATTAAGCTTTTCAATAAAACACTTTTGCATAGCATCAATATTTCTACTAAGTTATCAATAGGATTCTAGACACAACTAGTAAAAGGAGATAGTAGTTTTAGCATAGCAATACTATCCTACACATGCATATAAAGAAATACACTAAGTCATGCATAGAAAAATACTTAGGAAATTTATGGGGTGTGCCACTTGCCTTGGCAAACAGGAGTGTAGTAGTAGCAGTTGCAACCACTTTCGTCTCTCTCCAGAATTTCTAACACATCAAACAATTCACAATAAATATGCAGCCAAACAATACTTAAGAAAATATGACATGCATGAGATGCAGAATGATACAAGGAAATTATGATGTGAATGACATACAGAACAAACTAAGGAAAAAGACATAAAATAACTTAATCCATTTGGCTAAGGCAAGGTCAAGGTTGAGCAAAAATAAACTTGATAAAACGACAACTTGAAAAGTTGTAAGGCTACTTCGAGTCTTCACATGTTTGATCTTCAAAACATCTTCTACTCCTTTGTAGTTTCATTGATCTTCAATGGTCTTCAATTAGTACTCTAGGAACATAGTCATAAACACAAAGGACTTGGTCTATGTCCAAGGTGAGACAAAATAGAAAGAAAGAGAAGATAGAAAGAAAGAAGTAGTTGGTCTTCCAAGAATCTTCTCCAGGCTTCCTTGTAGCTTTCTTCTTGGTGTGTTGACTTCATTTAATTCTGTAGACTTGATGGTTCTGAAGACTTGATTTTGTTGGCAGCATCAAGGTTGGTCTTGAATATAACTTAGCCACCATGAAGTAGGAAGAAAAGAGAGAAGGGAAAGAAAGATTTAGAAAATTGTAGGGGTTTTGATTTTTATGAACTTCCTCTTGAGTTCTTCTAAGTACTTTTCTTCTTGGAGATGCTTCTGGAGTCTTGTTTTCTTGCTGAGTCCTTCATTGTTCTTCTAGCTTCATGTTGAAAATTTCCTAAGGATGACAATTGCCTTCTTCATTGGTCCTTCATGATTTCTAACTTAGTCAAAACCACTAACATGCATCCTCAAAATTTCTAAGGAGGAATATCATGTGTGATGTACAAAATAATACTAAGGACTTAATATGCATGCCATGCCATGAAAATTACTCTAAGGAATGCAAGCAAGTAAGACGGTCCAAAAATGACTAGGACCAAAGTCATAACACTTGGGGTCGAAATTTAACTAAGGACTAGAGCTAACACATCAAGTCAAAATAATTTCTAAGGAAAGTAAGCAAAATAAGAGGTGCTAGAATTTTCTAAGGAAAAGGTATGAAAAACAATAGTTGATAAAATATCTAAGGACAAACACTTGTCAAAAATAACACTTAGGAAAATATACTAAAACAACTAAGTTTTCAAGATGCTAAATTTTTCTAAGGAGAAGATTTAGCACTATTAAGATGTTGAAATTTTCTAAGGAAATAATGTTGTCAAAATAATTATCACATATTTTCTAAGGAAGAAAAATACTTTGTTTGGAGAGGCAAAATATTTCTAAGTACTTTTTGTAACTAAAGTGATCAGAATACGACTAAGTCATTTTATTAATCGAATATACGAAGAAAAATAATTTTAATCAATTTTTATTATTAAAATAACACCAAAAAAACATTTAATCAATATTAATTACAAAAATCATAGAAAATACTTTTACAAAAATGGTAGAGTATTCCTACGGCCAAGTATTAATTAAACAAAGTTAAATCAATTGGATTTGCCCAAAAATCAATTTTTAAATTTAAGTTAAGTCAAATTTACTTAAACAACCATTTTTAAAATTGAACCAAAATAAGTTTGACAAAACATTAAACTAATTATGCCAAAAGTTTCTACGTGTCATAAGGTTTCCAGAAATATAAAGTTTGCAAAAATTGGCTGAGCCAATAAAAAGTAGTGATAGATCTAATCTACAGGGACCTATCTGCAAAACCGCCAATTAAAAAGAAAACAGAGAAATTCTTCTCCCCGCTGGCGCTGACGTGGCTTTGACCGCTTGACGTGGCGCTGACTTGGCGATGACGAGGATGCTGACTGGGCTTCGACGTGGCTTTCTCTGATTCGCCCGTACCGATTCGGTAAGTCATCTAATCTAGGCCGTACATCCTAGATCCAACGGCTCCGGGCATATTTGACCTAAAACGGCGGCGCGGCCGGCCGAAGAAGCTTCGGTGGCGGTGGTTTCATTGCCGGACTTTCGCCGGAGAATGAAACAGAGAGAGAGGGGAGGCGGGGTTCATACCACGGGGTGCAGGAGTCAAGGCGAGGTCGAGGAAGGGGTCGCGGCGGATGGGCGCGGTCTTCTTCTCCCCGTATCGCTCGCCGGAGGTGGTCCCACGGCGGATGGTGGAGGTCGATGAAGCGGGCGTCGATCTGGTGCACGCAAAAAGTGTGCAAAAGTGTCAGGGAGGTGCGCCAGGGCACGAGGAGGCGAATAGAGCAGACGGGAGGGCTTGGTGTCGACGAAGCTCACCGGGATTTGAAGAACACGGCGGCGGCAATGGCGGCGCTCCGTGGAAGAATCCGAGCAGCCCTGTGGCGCTCGTGCTAGGATTTTTGGGGTCTTTGAGAGAGGGTTTCGGGGAGGTTTATATGGAGGCAGAGGCACGGAGGATACGTGATTAAATCGCAACCAATTTGAGCCGAAATCGGGTAGGGTTTTGGTGAGCTTTTCTTGCACGGGAGGTTGAGGATGATGGTGTCATCCATGACGTCATGGGCGGGGCCCGCACGGCGGTGAGAGAAAGGAGCGAGGCGGGCCTGGGCTGCTGTTTGCTGCGCGTGCGAGAGAGGGAAGATGGGCTCGGCCCAGTTAGGCTAGGTTCGCATTTGTTTTTTTTCCAGAAAACGTTTTTCTTTTCTGTTTTGTTCAAAACCAAATAACTCTTGAATTTTAAAACCAAATCAAATCAAACCACTTTCAATAATTTTTATAAAAACATGCCCCACATAATTAGTGTGACTTGGGGATATAATTTACAAAAGAATATATGTTACATTCGAAATAGTTTGAATAGTATTTGCAAATGTTTTGCAAACTAGGGTTTCGAATTATTTTCTCTAACTTTTCCCAATTTGAAATAAACATAAGAAAAGTCAAAATATTATATAGGACATAAATTGTCCTTTTGATATATTTTCTCAAATATGATTTCAAGTGGAATTAAAATTCCCACTTTTGAAGTATTCAAATGCAACAATACAATATGCAGATGAATGCATGCATGATTTTTCTTTTTAAAGCAAAATACATAATAGTTTTCAAAAGTTTTAAATTTTTCTGATTTTTCAACTTTTTGAAAAACCTGGGATGTTACATACTACCACCCTTAAAAGGAATCTCGTCCCCGAGATTCGGGAAGGCTAGCAAAAAGGTTGTGACTGGGATATCTGGGTGGCTACCACCCTTAAAAGGATTTTTGATGGCAGTAAAGAAAAGAAAAGAAACTAGTGAACTGAAAACTTATTCTGAACGTACCATTCACTTCTTCCACATTGATGTGGTTCACATATCCTTTATCAAAAGGATTGGGTTTGGCAGCTGCTTCAGCTCCTTTCTTTTCTGGGCATTCATTGGCATAATGGCCCTTGTTGTTGCACTTGTAGCAAAGCACTTGGCTGAGATCTTTCTTGGGTTCAGGATTTGGACGGTGCTGTCCACTGTTATGATTGTGGCCAGCATGTCCATTTCCCTCGTGGCCTCCATTGTGATTGTGACTATGAGGTTTGTGACCATTGTTCCCATCATGAGCAAAATGTTTCTTGAAAGAATGTTCGGGATGATGCTTGTTCGAACTCATCTTCCTCTTCCTGTTTTAAGCTTTCTTCATGCTATCTTCAAGGGTGATTGCTTGATCAAGAAGTGTCTGATAAGTTGGAGCATAAGCCACAGTCAAGGGTATTTTCAGCTCATCACTTAGTCCCTTGAGAAATTTAGCCTTCCTCTTTACATCTGTGTCAATGTCCTCAGGGGCATATCGAGACAAGGCATGAAAGTCATCCATGTACTCCTTAAGACTTCTGTTCCCCTGACGCAGATTGCGGAACTCTTCTTGTTTCAGATTCATAACGCCTGTGGAGATATGAGCATTACGAAATCCTTCCTTGAAATCCTCCCAAGTCAAAGTGTCCAATGGGTGAGTAATCTGATAAGTTTCCCACCATTGAGCAGCAGGTCCTTCAAGCAGATGTGCGGTGAACCTAATTTTCTCAGCATCTTCACATTCAGCTGTCACCAGATCCTTTTGCACAGAACGCAGCCAGTCATCAGCCACGATTGGGTCAGTTGTAGTTGAGAACTTGTTTGGCCTAAGCCTAAGGAACCTGGCCAGTCTGTCCACTTGGGGAGGGGGTGGTGGTGGTGGTCCATGTTGATTTGCCATGAATTGAGCCATCATGGTCATCAGTTGAGTCTGGGCAGCCATCATCTGTTGCATCATAGCTTCGTTGTTGTTGTTGTTGTTGTTGTTGTTGTTGTTGTTGTTGTTTTCAGGTGCACGACGGGGAGGCATCTGTGGTTTAAGCATAGATGAGCAAAAGATAGACAGATCTAGAAGAAATATTCCTACCCATACAAGCAGTTTGTCACAAACAACCACACATGATAAACTAAAAAAAAAATTGAGAAACAAACTAGTCGTTTTGGATCGAAGTACACCTAGGATATGGGGAAACAATATGATAGTACTGCCATACCACAATTTGATAGGTCAATACATCAGCATGGTTTCTTTATTCTAATACATAATGGGGTCTAGTCTATCTCTTTCTTGAGTGCATCGAGTTCTTCCTCTATTTCCTTGAGTTCATCAAGGTATTTCTGAGTGTTGTGGAGTCTAAATCGAAGTCTTCTTCCAAGGTTTTCGATGGCCTCCCATGCTGCACTTCTTGCGGAATCAAAGAATGATGTTCGAATTATTGGGTTTGTGAACATGCAGCAACCTTCGGTCTTGTGGTCATCGTCTTTGTTCTTGTATAGATGGAGTTGCACCCACCAGTACTCTTGACCTTCACCCATGAAAGGAAAACCTTTGTAGACTGCTGCTCCTTCAAGTCCCATGCTCAACATGAGGTCCTTCAAAGCTTTTGGAAACTCAGTCTCACATTCCAAGGTCATGGTCATTGCTGGACCTTTCTTGAGTGATTCCAGGAGGCGGGACATCTATAAATAAGAGAAGGCATTTAGAACACGAATAGTTAAGAAGTTACAAGAATGATATCCAAAGTTTTAGACAAAGAACAAATAAAATTTTGTCCTATGGGCTTTCTTATTTCTAACCAAGGGTTTCGAACCTACAGGCAACACAGTGCTCTGATACCATCTGTAGCGTACCTGCACTTAGAAATTGGCAAGGTACCTGTGTATAGTGCAAACCCCTGGATCGTTTCATTTGCACACACAGTTTAAGATGAATATCACAACATTGTATCAATTATTACACGAATGATCCAGACTTGGAAAAATAAATGGTTCGATACATCTTTGCATAGCTTAAAGCTAGCTTAAAAATAAAGCAGCGGAAATAAATCTTCAAAGAGCCTCCATCTTCATGATGCGCCAGAGGCGAAAACATGTTGGTTGCAGACTCGAAACCCAAACGAGTCCTTACTCATCGTCAGAAAATCTGCAACAATTAATAATTTGCAACAGAGTGGGTCAGATACCATTAAAAATGGATCTGGCAAGTGACACTATGTGGACACTTAATGGAATAACTCTATAGCCTATATGCATATTTGGCTGGTGGAGTTCAAGGCTATTTTGCATAAAAGCCAATTTTGCCTAACACTTTGTAAAACATTTTCTTCAAATGTTGAGACAATATGGCATGAAATCCATAGTCTCGTCTATCCTTGTTTACCATCAAGTTTTACTTAGAGAAATAAGATGTTGGGAGCCTCCGTTGACATCCTTGATCAGCTGCTTGAATTGTCCGTAACCGGGGACACGGCTAAGTACTTAGTTTTTAACTCTGCAGAGGTTGTGCACTTTCACCATTAGACCCAACAAACCCAAACTATCCTCAAGCACTCAAATTGTGCTAAGGAAAAGGAGAGAGTTGAGACGAGACTTTTCAGAAGCATTTTCCCATCCCATACTGACTTGACGCGCTCCCATTCTAACCATTCTACCACCACCTGTCAAGTCGGGACGAGTCCACGCAACTTAATCCATCTAGCCAGAGCCCATATGACTAATGGCTGCACGGTAAGCAACTTCACTTAGAGAAACATTGGTCCCTTTAATACCCTGGGTGGCAACCACAAGTGAATATCCCGTAGAGGTCACCCCTAGGGACAACACCCAACTCTTGCATCTTCTTTTCAAAACCAAATCCACCCAGGTGGTAAATTAACTTAGTAGAATTAAGCTTTTCAATAAAACACTTTTGCATAGCATCAATATTTCTACTAAGTTATCAATAGGATTCTAGACACAACTAGTAAAAGGAGATAGTAGTTTTAGCATAGCAATACTATCCTACACATGCATATAAAGAAATACACTAAGTCATGCATAGAAAAATACTTAGGAAATTTATGGGGTGTGCCACTTGCCTTGGCAAACAGGAGTGTAGTAGTAGCAGTTGCAACCACTTTCGTCTCTCTCCGGAATTTCTAACACATCAAACAATTCACAATAAATATGCAGCCAAACAATACTTAAGAAAATATGACATGCATGAGATGCAGAATGATACAAGGAAATTATGATGTGAATGACATACAGAACAAACTAAGGAAAAAGACATAAAATAACTTAATCCATTTGGCTAAGGCAAGGTCAAGGTTGAGCAAAAATAAACTTGATAAAACGACAACTTGAAAAGTTGTAAGGCTACTTCGAGTCTTCACATGTTTGATCTTCAAAACATCTTCTACTCCTTTGTAGTTTCATTGATCTTCAATGGTCTTCAATTAGTACTCTAGGAACATAGTCTTAAACACAAAGGACTTGGTCTATGTCCAAGGTGAGACAAAATAGAAAGAAAGAGAAGATAGAAAGAAAGAAGTAGTTGGTCTTCCAAGAATCTTCTCCTGGCTTCCTTGTAGCTTTCTTCTTGGTGTGTTGACTTCATTTAATTCTGTAGACTTGATGGTTCTGAAGACTTGATTTTGTTGGCAGCATCAAGGTTGGTCTTGAATATAACTTAGCCACCATGAAGTAGGAAGAAAAGAGAGAAGGGAAAGAAAGATTTAGAAAATTGTAGGGGTTTTGATTTTTATGAACTTCCTCTTGAGTTCTTCTAAGTACTTTCCTTCTTGGAGATGCTTCTGGAGTCTTATTTTCTTGCTGAGTCCTTCATTGTTCTTCTAGCTTCATGTTGAAAATTTCCTAAGGATGACAATTGCCTTCTTCATTGGTCCTTCATGATTTCTAACTTAGTCAAAACCACTAACATGCATCCTCAAAATTTCTAAGGAGGAATATCATGTGTGATGTACAAAATAATACTAAGGACTTAATATGCATGCCATGCCATGAAAATTACTCTAAGGAATGCAAGCAAGTAAGACGGTCCAAAAATGACTAGGACCAAAGTCATAACACTTGGGGTCGAAATTTAACTAAGGACTAGAGCTAACACATCAAGTCAAAATAATTTCTAAGGAAAGTAAGCAAAATAAGAGGTGCTAGAATTTTCTAAGGAAAAGGTATAAAAACAATAGTTGATAAAATATCTAAGGACAAACACTTGTCAAAAATAACACTTAGGAAAATATACTAAAACAACTAAGTTTTCAAGATGCTAAATTTTTCTAAGGAGAAGATTTAGCACTATTAAGATGTTGAAATTTTCTAAGGAAATAATGTTGTCAAAATAATTATCACATATTTTCTAAGGAAGAAAAATACTTTGTTTGGAGAGGCAAAATATTTCTAAGTACTTTTTGTAACTAAAGTGATCAGAATACGACTAAGTCATTTTATTAATCGAATATATGAAGAAAAATAATTTTTATCAATTTTTATTATTAAAATAACACCAAAAAAACATTTAATCAATATTAATTACAAAAATCATAGAAAATACTTTTACAAAAATGGTAGAGTATTCCTACGGCCAAGTATTAATTAAACAAAGTTAAATCAATTGGATTTGCCCAAAAATCAATTTTTAAATTTAAGTTAAGTCAAATTTACTTAAACAACCATTTTTAAAATTGAACCAAAATAAGTTTGACAAAACATTAAACTAATTATGCCAAAAGTTTCTACGTGTCATAAGGTTTCCAGAAATATAAAGTTTGCAAAAATTGGCCGAGCCAATAAAAAGTAGTGATAGATCTAATCTACAGGGACCTATCTGCAAAACTGCCAATTAAAAAGAAAACAGAGAAATTCTTCTCCCCGTTGGCGCTGACGTGGCTTTGACCGCTTGACGTGGCGCTGACTTGGCGATGACGAGGATGCTGACTGGGCTTCGACGTGGCTTTCTCTGATTCACCGTACCGGTTCGGTAAGTCATCTAATCTAGGCCGTACATCCTAGATCCAACGGCTCCGGGCATGTTTGACCTAAAACGGCGGCGCGGCCGGCCGGAGAAGCTCCGGTGGCGGTGGTTTCATTGCCGGACTTTCGCTGGAGAATGAAACAGAGAGAGGAGAGGCGGGGTTCATACCACGGGGTGCAGGGAGTCAAGGCGAGGTCGAGGAAGGGTCGCGGCGGACGGGCGCGGTCTTCTTCTCCCCGTATCGCTCGCCGGAGGTGGTCCCGCGGCAGATGGTGGAGGTCGATGAAGCGGGCGTCGATCTGGTGCACGCAAAAAGTGTGCAAAAGTGTCAGGGAGGTGCGCCAGGGCACGAGGAGGCGAATAGAGCAGACGGGAGGGCTTGGTGTCGACGAAGCTCACCGGGATTTGAAGAACACGGCGGCGGCAATGGCGGCGCTCCGTGGAAGAATCCGAGCAGCCCTGTGGCGCTCGTGCTAGGGTTTTTGGGGTCTTTGAGAGAGGGTTTCGGGGAGGTTTATATGGAGGCAGAGGCACGGAGGATACGCGATCAAATCGCAACCAATTTGAGCCGAAATCGGGTAGGGTTTCGGTGAGCTTTTCTTGCACGGGAGGTTGAGGATGATGGTGTCATCCATGACGTCATGGGCGGGGCCCGCATGGCGGTGAGAGAAAGGAGTGAGGCGGGCCTGGGCTGCTGTTTGTTGCGCGTGCGAGAGAGGGAAGATGGGCTCGGCCCAGTTAGGCTAGGTTCGCATTTGTTTTTTTTCCAGAAAACGTTTTTCTTTTCTGTTTTGTTCAAAACCAAATAACTCTTGAATTTTAAAACCAAATCAAATCAAACCACTTTCAATAATTTTTATAAAAACATGCCCCACATAATTAGTGTGACTTGGGGATATAATTTACAAAAGAATATATGTTACATTCGAAATAGTTTGAATAGTATTTGCAAATGTTTTGCAAACTAGGGTTTCGAATTATTTTCTCTAACTTTTCCCAATTTGAAATAAACATAAGAAAAGTCAAAATATTATATAGGACATAAATTGTCCTTTTGATATATTTTCTCAAATATGATTTCAAGTGGAATTAAAATTCCCACTTTTGAAATATTCAAATGCAACAACACAATATGCAGATGAATGCATGCATGATTTTTCTTTTTAAAGCAAAATACATAATAGTTTTCAAAAGTTTTAAATTTTTCTGATTTTTCAACTTTTTGAAAAACCTGGGATGTTACGTCATCATAATGTGATATCTTTTATGCAACATCTTGTGAATTAAATCAGAACCATGTTGGCCATATTTACTCGTATTCTCCGGTAACAAGATCTTGCAACATCTTGTTATCTCATCACCGACATGATAATTATTTACTCAACACATTGATAACTCATCATCACCACGACAACCATTTATTCAACGCATTTGTAACTATATTGTTGCAATGTTGGTAGTGTAGCTTTGATATTGGATAACTATGCTAGTGCAAGGGTGGTAATTATACTCAAAACAATCGAGTAGTTACACCAGCACTGAAATGGAAACTATGACCAAACAAAATAGGTAGTTGTAACCTTACACAGGTTGGTAACCAACTAGTTACACCTTAGTGATCCTATCAACTCATAAATATATGAGTTACCAAGATCTTAACATGTACTTCCTCTGTACCACAATATAAGACGTTTTGGCATGTTAAATTAGCATGATAAAACGTCTTATATATTGATACGGAGGGAGTAGTTATCAACTTTAAATATTCCACAAATAGATCTCATTTCAGGGAGTTTTTTAGCGAATTTAATGTGGCTCAAAAGTTACCAAGCTATAATATGGAGTTGTCATCTATTTGTGTGGCGGTCTTAAACAGTGTAAGATAGTTTTGCCTCAGCTTGCACTTATCACCGCTCCTAAAACTGAGCATCATCACATGACATTGATCAATGATAGTAACAATAGGAAGATAGCTGCCAAAAAACAGTTTGCATGTAAACACCAATGGTGTCGACGACAATTTTCTCTAATGTGCATTTCGTCGCAGCTCAAGAACATCTAGTGGGCATCCTATAGTTTCTTGTGGCAGGTTCGGACAAATGATGGATAGAGTGAAGCAACAAAAATAAAATGAACACGGCCTAGCTCAGTTGGGTATTTCAACGAGCACTTTTCATGCACTGTAATATGCAAAAAGAAAGGTACTAAGGTATTCAGTTTTTTCTCACAAAAGGAATGCACATAGCTACACAAGTACATATCGGTGGAACGAGGGGAGGACACATGGGGGAGGTCCGTCATCGTTGCACGGGGAGGAGCCACTACACCACCCTGAGGATCACCTTTTTAATGCCAACCTCGCATTGCATACCACTACGCCTGCCCGGGATAAGACGTCAATACCCCTTACCTTGCCAACGAGCCACCGACAAAACTTGGATAGCCGCACATAGACATCGGATACGAGCTTAAATCTTGAGCCCAATGCATGCGTCACCCCCCATCCTCCATTCCCTCCTCCTTCCCTCCCCTTTCCCTCTCAGGCATGCACCATGCACGCTAGGTAGTGCCACACCATAGACCGCTTCCTCCTTTTCGGATCACCACGGTAAAGTTAGAGCTCACCCACATGCTCTATGTTAGCTCACCTTCCATCCCATCACCATTAGTGTACCTCAGAATAGGAGGCTCTCCAAGCCGCGTGAGGAAGGCACACATAGGCATCATAGGGAATCAACAAGTGAGGTGAATCCTAGACCAGGGATCCAGAGCGGGATATAAAAGGAGCTCCCGGTAGGGCGTTTGGCTTTAGAACGGGGAAAGAGAGAAAGAGATGGATGCGGGTAATTCGCAAGATGGAAAAAATAAGTGAAGTGGAACAAGGAAGCGAGGGAAAAGAAGGAAGCTTCGAATCATCTCGGATCATACAACAAGAAGGATGTATGAGCGTAAGCTCAACTGTGTCATCTAGATTTATCGTCTATTCGTTCATTACACAAACATTTCTTACACACATTCAGACGCACTATATAAACTAGAACTTTTTTCTACAACCAAAAACCAGATTTTTTTTTTGTTATGTGAAAGGACAAGGATGTCGCCTAGAGGGGGATGAATAGGCGAATTAAAACTTTTCCGGTTTAGTCTTGATAATTGAGGAATAAAACTAGGTGTTTAAATTAACAAGCCAACAACCTAAGTAAACTAGGCTCACCTATGTGCACCAACAACTTATGCATGCTAAGAAAGACAAGCAACAAGGTGATACCAATATATGGACTTCAAGCACGAAGGCTATCACAATGTAAAGTGCATAAGTAAAGAGCTCGGGTATAGAAATAATCGAGGCACGCGGAGACGATGATGTATTCCCGAGTTCCTCCTTTTTAGGGAGTACGTCTCGTTGGAGGGGTGTGAGCTTTCAAAGCTCAAGCGCCACAACTGGCCTCACCCTATTCTCCGATGAACCTTGTCAAGGCTTGGTTCACCTTCCACTATCGGAATCCTTCAAGGCGGAATCCGGAGCCTTTACAACACCACACCGGGGCACATACCCACAACCGAATTGGGGGCTCCCGAATGACCACAAGAGGTCACAACCACCACAAAGGCGTCTAGGGTCCAAAGACCCAAGAGTAACAAGCTCACAACTTTCACTTACACGAATCCTCGTGGAGAGAGCAAACCGATGCACCAAATGCAATGGCAAGAGCACAAGTGCTCAAATCCTTCACTCTCAAATCCCACCAAAAGCAACTAATGCTTGTGGGGGGAGAAAAGAGGAAGAACAAAGAAGAACTCAACAAATGGAACTCCAAGATCTAGATCCAAAGGGTTTCCCTCACTTAGAGGAGAGATGGATTGGTAGAAATGTAGATCTAGATCTCCTCTCACTTTTCCCTCAAAGATATGCAAGAATCATGGGAGGAATGAGAGAGGGGCAAGCTTTCCAAGGTCAACAATGGTGGGAGAGAGAGAAAAACGTGCAGCACAGATGTTGTCTTTCTTCAGGAAACTATTAAGCAAGACTTCACAGACGCTGAGTTACAGAGTTTAGAGGTAGGGGAGAAATTCTTCTGGCGGTGGCTACCTGCTAATGGGCACTCCGGTGGCATGTTGATGGGTCTGCGTGACAGCCAATTCGAGGTGGGATCGACGGAGTTTGGTCAGTTCTTTATTAGCGCAACGGCGCTCCATAGACCTTCAGGGCTGCAACTCGAGATCATGGGGATCTACGGGCCTGCAGATCATTCTCTCGGCTGGCTTCCTTGGGGAGTTATCGTCCAAAATCGCCGCTTGTTCCCGACCGATAATCATGGGAGGCGACTTCAATCTTATCAGATTGGCGGAGGACAAGAACAATGACAGAGTCAGTTGGGCTCGGATCGACCTTTTCAACAATCATATTGCGGCCTGGGGCTGCAGGAAATTCCTCACACGGGGGCGAGGTACACTAGGACAAATAAATGCCGGAATCCAGTCAGGTGTGTGCTAGATAAGGTATTTTCTCGCCGGAACTTGACACCCGTTTTCCGTTGTGCTCGCTTGTGGCCGAGACTAGTTTAGGTTCGGATCATACCCCACTGATCATTGACTCGGGAGAGGGCTCCCTTGCGCGCAGCAACAGATTCTTCTTCGAATCAAGGTGGTTCGAGGTGGAAGGTTTCTCTCAGCCGTTAGTAGACAAATGGGCAAATCTGTCGAATGTAGTTGGAAGGCGTGACATTATAGATTGGTGGAAATTCATGAGTTCCCGGCTCAGACAGTTTCTCCGCGGGTGGAGTCGCAATCTGGGCCGTGATACCTGATACGTCTCCAACGTATCCATAATTTCTGCTGTTCCATGCTTATATTGTACCATTTGCTACATGTTTTATATACACTTCATATCACTTTTATGCATTTTCTGGGACTAACCTATTAACAAGATGCCACAGTGCCAGTTCCCTGTTTTCTGCTGTTTTTGGTTTCAGAAAGTTATTTCTGGAAATATTCTTGGAATTGCACGAAACAAAAGGCCAAGTCCCTATTTTTCAAACACGTACACGAAGTCCGAAGGAGAGACGAAGAGGAGCCAGGAGGTGGCCAAACCACCTGGCGGCGCGGCAGTGGGCCCAGCCGCGCCAGCCTGTGGTTTGGGCCCCTCGGGGGTCCGCCGACATCGCCCCTTCGCCTATTTATTCCCCGAGATGAAAACCCTAAAACACCGAGCCTTTCATCCAGAACATATTCGCTGCCGCCGCCGTCGTCAACCCTAACTCGGGGGGTTCTGAAGCTCTTCCCGGCACCCTGCCGGAGAGGGGAATCATCACCGGAGGGCTCTACATCGCCATGCCCGCCTCCGGAGTGATGCGTGAGTAGTTCATCCTTGGACTATGGGTCCATAGCAGTAGCTAGATGGTTGTCTTCTCCACTTGTGCCATCATGTTTAGATCTTGTGAGCTGCCTATCATGATCAAGATCATCTTATTGTAATGCTACATGTTGTGTTTGCTGGGATCTGACTTATATTGATACCTATGTGGAGCTGAATATTATATTATCATGTCTATGTCATTTGTGATCTTGCATGCTCTCCGTTACTTGTTGAAGCCTTGGCCAAGTGAATACTTGTGACTCCAAGAGGGGGTATTTATGCATGATAGTTGGGTTCAACCTCTATTTAACCTGGGATAGTGACAGCAAGTTCTAAGGTTGTAGATGTGTTGTTGCCACTAGGGGTAAAACAGCAATGCTTTATTCAAGGATGAATGTATTGTTTACATTACGCACATTACTTAATGCAATTGTCTGTTGCTTGCAACTTAATACTGGAAGGGGTACGGATGTTAACCGGAAAGTGGACTATTTAGGCATAGATGCATGCTGGATAGCGGTCTATGTACTTTGTCGTAATGCCCAAATGAATCTCATAGTAGACACCACAACTCACACATGCATGTTATATGCACTTATCAATTGTCAATTGCCCAGCTGTAATTTGTTTACCCAGCATGTTAGTTATCTTATTGGAGAGACACCACTAGTGAACTGTGGACCCCGGTCCATTCTTTTACATCTGAAATACAATCTACTGCAATCATTGTTCTCTACTGTTTTATGCAAACAAACATCATTTCCATTCGATACGTTTAACCCTTTGTTTTCAGCAAGCCGGTGAGATTGACAACCTCACTGTTAAGTTGGGGCAAAGTAATTTGATTGTGTTGTGCAGGTTCCACGTTGGCACCGGAATCCCTGGTGTTGCGCCGCACTACACTCCTTCACCAACACCTTCGAAGCAACCTCGTTTTCCTACTGGTTCGATTAAACCTTGGTTTCATACTGAGGGAAAACTTGCTGCTGCACTCATCATACCTTCCTCTTGGGGTTCCCAACTGACGTGTGACGTACAAGCATTGTTTCTGGCACTGTTGCCGGGAGATATTCCCTCGTCAACTTAGAGCTAGCAACACGTTTTCTGGCGCCGTTGCCGGGGAAAACCGAATTGCTTCTGCAAGGGGAGTCTCTCACACCCAATCTCTTTACTTTGTTATTTGTCTTGCTTAGTTTATTTTTATTTAGTCTTGTTTGCTCTCTTTATCAAAAACACAAAAAAATTAGTTACTTGTTTAATTCGTTTGATTTTGTTTTTCAAAATGAATGCTCCTGAAGTTGAAGTTCGTTCTTTTAGGCAACTAGGAGGTGAAAATTTGAAAGATGCTTGGTATAGAATTAGTGATGCTCATCATAGATGTACTAAGAAACACTCTACCACTATCCTCCTTAGGAACTTTTATGTTGGTATCTCTAGTTGGTATAGGTATGTTCTAGACACTCTTACAGGTGGAAATTTCTTGGGTACTCCTGCTTTAGAAGCCTGTAATATTATTGAAAGTTTGGTAGGAACACCACCCACTAAAGATATTAAAATTGAGATCACCTTGGAGGATGTTATAAATAAGTTAGACTCTATGGAGAATTTTTTCCAAATTTTCTTGATTGTATTGGTAAGACTAATGAATCAATAGCCACCATCAATGAAAGAATCACTGTTCTTGAGGATAATAATATCCATGACACCCAAAATCATAGAATTGATGAGTTAGAGGAAGCTATTGAAACCTTAAGTTCAACCTTTACTTCTCTTAAGTCTAAAAAGGAGAAAGTTTATGTGGGTAGAGAGCAAAAGTTTATGTATGTTCCTAAAGTGCCAAAACCAAAGACTCATTATGAGCTTAAAATTGATAAAACTTTTAGTACGGTTAAAGGTAATGAAACACCTCCAGGAACATCTAAGATACCCATTGTTACAAGCTGTGTGTTGGAAGAAGCTTTTGATGATTTGAATGATTTGCCACTTGACAACACTTGATTTTCACTTTCTGCGCCTAGCTGAAAGGCGTTAAAGAAAAGCGCTTATGGGAGACAACCCATCGTTTTTATTTGCTGTTATTTTTGTTTTCTTTGAGTCAAGGAGTTTTGTTACTTCTGTAGCAACTCCTTTGTATCTTTATTTTATCGCAATGTTGTGCCAAGTAAAGTTCTATATTGAAAGTTGATGCAAGATTTGGATTTCTGCGCAGTGACAGATTTTTAGCTGTCACGGATTTGAGCTTATCTCCCTGTAGAAAATTCAAAAAATTCTGAAAAAATCACGCATATTCCTGAGATATGTACGCAACTTTCATTATTTTAGGCCAGATCCATCTGAGCAACTTAAGTGCCTCGAAAAAATTCGTCATTCCAGACTGTTCTGTTTTTGACAGATTCTGCCTTTTGTTTTGCATTCGCTCTTTTACTGTGTTTGTGTGGATTTCTTTGCTCCACAAAGCATTGGTGGCTGTAGCTAATGTCCAGAAGCTTTGGGATTGATTGTATCATTACAGAATATGAGAATTTTTGATTATGCACTAACCCTCTAATGAGAACTGTCTTGAGTTTGGTGTGAAGGAAGTTTTCAAGGATCAAGCGAGAAGGGTGATATTATGTGATCAAGAAGAGTGAAAAGCCTAAGCTTGGGGATGCCCCCGTGGTTCATCCCAACCATATTCAGAGAGACTCAAGCGTCTAAGCTTGGGGATGCCCAAGGCATCCCCTTCTTCATCAACAAACTTATCAGGTCATCTCTAGTGAAACTATATTTTAATTCTTTCACATCTTATGCGCTTTACTTGGAGCGTCTGTGTGTTTTTATTTTTGTTTTGTTTGAATAAATTCGGATCCTAGCAATCCTTGTGTGGGAGAGAGACACGCTCCGCTTTTTCATGTGAATACTCATGTTCTTCACTTATATTTGTTGAGTATTCTTAACTAGCTACTGCAGTGCTTTTAGCTCCTGTTTTTCATGCATCTCTTCGAGCTGTTAGCACTTGTTTATAAATACTCTCTTGCTGCATTATATTATCATTTGGAGAGTTTATGTTTAAATAAATTGATTGGTGTTTGTTTGGAAGAAAGAAAATGCTACATGTAGTAGTTGGTATTGGAAAAGACATATGCATTCTTGTAGATCATTGTCTTGTTTCGATTTGATACTTTGCAATTGTTTTGAGCTCTCAAGTAGATCATGTTTAAGCTCTTGCATCATGTAGTTAAAGCCTAGTAGTGGAGAACTACCGTAGAGCTTGTTGAGACTTGGGATGCATATTTGTTCTCTCTAAGGTCTAGATATTTTCTGGTAAAATGTTTGAGCAACAAGGAAGACAGTGTAGAGTCTTATAATACTTGCAATATGTTTTTATGTGATTCTTGCTGTACCGGTTTATACTTGTGTTTGCTTCAAACAACCTTGCTAGCCTAAACTCTGTACTGAGAGGGAATGCTTCTCGTGCATCCAAAACTTGAGCCAAAACCCATGCCATTTGTGTCCACCATACCTACCTACTATGTGGTATTTCCTGCCATTCCAAGTAAATATTTCATGTGCTACCTTTAAACTATTCAAAACTTTATTACTCCTTATTTGTGTCAATGTTTTATAGCTCATGAGGAAGTATGTGGTGTTTTATCTTTCAATCTTGTCATTTACTTCTGACAGACTTTCACCAATGGACTAGTGGCATATACATCCGCTTATCCAATAATTTGCAAAAAGAGCTGGCAACGGGGTGCCCAGCCCCAATTAATTACAACTTTCATTAATAATTCTCTTCACATGTTTTGCCCTGATTTATCAGTAAGCAACTTAATTTGCAAATAGACACTCCTCCATGGTATGTGAATGTTGGAAGGCACCCGAGGATTCGGTTAGCCATGGCTTGTGTAAGCAAAAGGTTGGGAGGAGTGTCATCTATAAAGAAACTAAAATACATGTGTAAACAAAAGAGAAGAGGGATGATCTACCTTGCTGGTAGAGATAACGTCCTTCATGGGAGCCGCTCTTGAAAGTCTGGTTGACAAGGGGGTTAGAGTGCCCACTACCATTCGTTGACAACAACAAACACCTCTCAAATACTTATTTTGTGCTCTCTATATGCTTTCGAAAACTTAAAAAGCTCTAGCACATGATTTAATCCCTGCTTCCCTCTGCGAAGGGCCTATCTTTTACTTTATGTTGAGTCAGTTTACCTACTCCTTTCTATCTTAGAAGCAAACACTTGTGTCAACTTTGTGTGCATTGATTCTTACATGTTTACTTATTGCACTTGTTATATTGCTTTATGTTGACAACTATCCATGAGATATACATGTTACAAGTTGAAAGCAATGCTGAAACTTAATCATCCTTTGTGTTGCTTCAATGCCTTTTACTTTGAATCTATTGCTTTATGAGTTACCTCTTATGCAAAACTTTTTGATGCTTGTCTTGAAAGTACTATTCATGAAAAGTTTTTGCTTATATGATTCATTGTTTACTCTTTATCTATTTGTTAGCAAACTATAGACCATTGCTTTGAGTCACTTCATTCATGACATGAGCCTTGCAATATATTGATCAAGATTGTGTGAAAGCATGTCTCCTCAGAAATTATTTGTTGTTATCGTTTTACCTACTCGAGGACGAGTAGAACTAAGCTTGGGGATGCTTGATACGTCTCCAACGTATCCATAATTTCTGCTGTTCCATGCTTATATTATACCATTTGCTACATGTTTTATATACACTTCATATCACTTTTATGCATTTTCTGGGACTAACCTATTAACAAGATGCCACAGTGCCAGTTCCCTGTTTTCTGCTGTTTTTGGTTTCAGAAAGTTACTTCTGGAAATATTCTCGGAATTGCACGAAACAAAAGGCCAAGTCCCTATTTTTCCAACACGTACACGAGTCCGAAGAGAGACGAAGAGGACCACGAGGTGGCCAAACCACCTGGCGGCGC